>JAQIVE010002908.1:0-18362 GCA_034698285.1 Sminthurinus bimaculatus | reverse complement strand
TTAGTTATATAAGCTGCGTCCTATTCACGGGAAAATACGGTATATAAAATTTACTAGTAAAATTATTTTGGCCAGCTTTTTACACATAATCTGAAAACCAAGCCGCAATTGGAAGTTTAAATCAATAAAAATCTGCAATTTTCTGGTTTAATAATAAGTGGGATGTTCTAATTTTATTTGTGATTCTTTATCTAAACAAGAAATTTTCCGTTTTAAATCACATTATTTATCTATAAAAAGTAATTTTTAATTTTACGTTAGTAACTTTTTACTTGATAAAAATTTGTGCTAATATAACCCACTTTTTATAAGGTCTAAGATTCATTAATTTATTATTGATTTGAAAATTGCAAGAAAGGCTTTATTTTTCCTCGGAATGATGCCAACAACTCAAAGTTTTGTAATCTACTTACTAAATTGCACTTTTGCAGTCCCACTGGGTCTACCATTACTGTCATAAATAATCTGAATTCCCATTGGTACTAAAGGTTCGAAGAACTGTTAAAAACGATCAAAATTGAAAGAGTGAATTTAGAAAAAAGTTTCTTGGTATTATGCACTGGTAATGTACTGGTTTATACATTATATGTGACACAATTACTTACTTTTCTGATGTCATTTTCATTTGCCCTGAAAGGTAATCCCCTCATCAGTACAACTGCACACAAAAATTAAAAAACACATACAATAACATATCGACTCTTAAAACCATAGATAAACTTCTTATGAACTGACAGTCGTATAATATAGAATGCAAATAAATAAGTTAACTGCACACATTTAAAGTTGGGAGGATGCTTCACCCATATGAAACAAACAGTTCATCTATATTATGTGCATAATATTAAATGTATTTCTTCTAATAAAAAAATATGTGGATGTGAAAAACGAACCGTTTGCATTTGAATTGCCACCTCCCCGACGATTCGGAGGACCTGAATTATTACCACCGCGATTCCAGTTCGAGTGTTGAACTTCATTTGCATAACTATTCCAGGTATCCTCTTCAAAACCTTGCAGGATTATTGAAGATTTATTAAAAACGAACATACAATTAAAAAACACTGAATGATAAAATTATATGCGTAAATGCGTATAGTATAGTATACACATAGTACAGGCAGAAAGTTGGGAATATTACCTTTGCTAAAATATCTACTGGGTCGTTGTTGCTGTTGTTGGTGATGCGGGTTAGGGCCGTAACGATTATTTGGACCATTTAGATTATTTCCACGGTCTCTATCGTAAGGATTAGGTCGATTGAATTGGGGAGGACGATTGTTGTTGCGTGTGACCATGGACATTTGGTTTCTTATTTCGGAAGCTCCAACACGGAATATTTCAATATAGCTAAATAAATATACAGAATTATTAGGCTTGTTATTAAATAAACTTTTAATCAACTGTCATTTAGAGAAGTTATTTATGTATCTAATGGAATCAATGTATAAATTTCATAATATATCTTCCTTCTTATCACATTATAACGTCCATCATCATATCAACAACAAAACCAAAAATACATCATCTTCCTTGTGTAGCACAAGAAGGAATGCTTTAAACAACGTCCCATAACTGCATTTCCATCCCACCCATCCCATTGTCCGCCACCACCATGCTATTTCAGAGAGAGAGTTTGGACCACGATGACTGAGTTGATTCTTCTCTTTCCCACCAACCCACCCATAAGATTCGTTCATTTAGCTGTAGTTTTCTTTATTTTTGATCTTCAAGGCTCGGCCGTATTAAATATAACGGGTTCTTAAACTTACGCAACAAGATGTGGAATTGGATTTAAATGAAAATAGTAATTGCAATATAGGCTAGAGTTTTAAACTGATTACATCTTGAATAATGTAATGATAGTTACTTAATTGAGCAAAACTTTACTATCATTGTCTTATCATACTATAAAGGTACTTGTTATACAAATAATTTGCATTGAAAAAGGACAAAAATAAGTGGAAAGGGAACAATAAAAATTGGGTAAGATTTTGATTCACATATACATAGTTGTTGATACATAATATTCAAGTACGGACACATAAAACACTACAATAAACAGATAGTAGAGCAAAAGAATAATATAGCCATGGAGGAATAAAACTGATGGATAGGACGAAAATACTTTGGTAAGCAAAGGTAAGGTGCATATTATGTATTATGTATACCACACTATACAACACAGCAAGAAAAGGTTTAGAAAGAGGAAAGGAAATGATATTATGATGTGATATAACACAGTAACAACAAAAGATACACATTGTCAGACAATAAGGCATACACGGAAATGGGAAATGATGATGAGAAATAATTCGAATATATAATTATTTGTTTTTATAGCGAAACATAATTATTATAAAATGAATTTTTCGAATTTACAAACCGGTGGCCGATGCAATTTCTGTCTCTTTGCAGAGCCTTCTCTGTAATCTCTTTATTCCTGAACTTTACGTAGCATTCCCCACTTGCCCTCCCTTGTGAATCATAGGTCAGGTTTATCGCGACCACATCCAGTCCTAATTAATATATTTAACAGTCCCAATTTTCAGCTACACGATTTTCTTCATCCAAAAATGTCTTTACATCATAATTAATTAGCAATTAGCAATCAATATTCCTGCTTGAAATACAGATATTATAAATCAGCAAAAAAAATGAATACCCTCCTTATAATAATCTTATAATTGTCTAAACTTTTAAATTACTCTAAACAACTAAAACTTCATTATATAAACATATGTAATATTTTTTGATAAAAAGCTTCTCCACCTCATTTTCTACATCGTTTTGTACATAAAATGTGTAATAATACATGGTTTATAATTATAATATAAATCAAAGCCTTATTACTAAATTAGTCACATTTAGAATGTGCTTACCGCTAAAAAATCTTGCAATTTCATCTCTACTACATTCAAATGGAAGTCCCCTCATTCTAACATACAGCTCCGAGTCATCAGAATTATTACGGACCGAATTCATATTGAAATTATTAGGTCGATTACTACTACGCTCTAGGATCCACTAAATATAAACAAGACATTCGTAATTAAAAATTAAACTTAAACATTGTTTACTAGTGAAGAGAGATTGTTTAAATTTAATGAATAAAAGCGTCTCCCTAATAAAATCATAAACAGTATTGGTACTAAGGACATGACAGTGTTTTAAATTTTCTTTTTTACAAACCTCCATCTCTGCCCGTTTAACTTTAAAAACCTCAATGTATCTATGACCTATATTCTGAAATTTAAGAAAAAACACACATGATGAATTTCATGCATACTCTGTGTATTTATACGGTTAATAACCAACCATTTAACATTATCCTTTAAAAATTTGATTTGCTTTTCGTTTTATGAATAACATTATAGATAATTTGCTTCCATTATTACCTTTTTATCTCTTTTTATAGCTTCCGACATATCAGTGTCGCTAACTTCAACAAATGCTTCTCCTGAACTGCGTCCTTCCGCCGTGGATACTAGATGAATCCCATCCTCACATACAGATGGAATTCCTTAAATAAAGACGATTGAATTCATTAAGGCATCTCCTAGACATTTTGAGGCATCACACTACTGCACCATTCACATGTGTAATTCTAACTGTTTCCAAAATTGACATTTCACTAACGGAACTTTCACTGATAAATCACTAATGGAAACGAATAAAATAGATAGCATTAATTTACCATTAAAAAATTTTAAGATATCGTCTACTCCACAGCTCCATGGTAACCCTCTGAGTTTTAAAACCATTTCCGAATTGTTATCAGGTGGACAATCACCATGGTGTGGTTTGATATCCATCAAGCCTTGTCTTTGTGAGTTGTTTTCCTCATCAAAATTGTCGTTGTCACCGTCCCCAAAATAATTACCCGAGTCCTGCATTGAATTTTGGTTCATTACCACCGAAAAACTGTAAAAAAATACCAGAAATAAGTTGTATTAAAACAATTAATTTATTAAATGGCCTGAAAAGTAAGTTGAAATTTGTAATGCGAAAAAATAAGGAAAGATAACAGCAACGTAATTTTCCGTAAAATAAAATACAAAATTATTTAAAGAAAATGCAAGTACAATACCGATCACGACGGTTATTATTATTATGTCTATTGTAATTCATCGTGCTGTCAATATACAATCTATTTATTTGATCCACACTAGTATAATGTAATATCTTTCAATCAATATATATTTCTTTTAATTTTAAAAAATGACTGAATTTAAGCACAAAGTATATAAAATATAAACAAATCGTCATTGACAATTCACAATGCACAAAAGCAATCTAACATACAGACAGACACAAGACACAAGACACAAGCTGAACTTACTATATGATTTTGGGTTGTCAGCTACGGCTTTTGTCAAAGAATATAGTAGTAGTCAGTTCTATACACTATAAACACCAATTTTATGTTCTTATATCAAATTATAGCAAGATATATTATTATTCTCCGCAAAATACAATTATCGTAATATGTACGGTCTTTACGTAAAAATGGTGAGAGAATTGTTTGTATGTATGTCCGTATTCTGTATATATTTTTTTCCCGAAAACTATATAAAACTATGATGAAAATCGTGTTTTCAGGAAAATTAATTGAATTGTATTGATCTTTTGAAATAAAACAAGAGTTCACTAAAATAATATAAAAATTTTCTCGATATAAACAATGTAATCGATTCTAATTTTCCAGTCTCGTCTGTCGCGTTTGTTTATAAATATTTACTTTTTAAGTACGGCAGACGCAGCAAAAAAAATTGTATGTTGATTCACGTCAAATTGCTTGGTTGGGTATTCAAAAACCCTTATTACTGCCTGTGTATTGTATAATAAGTACTTATTTATTGTAATGTAGCCACTAGTTAATGTTAATTGTGATGTGAAAAAATAAAATGGTTAAAAAAATTTGGTCTGTTCCTGTGCTTTTCCTGAAAACTTTGACAGGTTTAAATTTCATGCGGCGTTGCAGTGTTGCACACGCGAAAAAAAGTAGATAGGTATCTACACATATAGGAATCATGTTATACATAGCATAGGAATGGCTGCAGGGATTTTTGCACAAGGGAAAAAAGGCTTGTAAACGGAATAGCAATAAAATCCCAGTTAAAATTTGATACACATGTATCTAAGGGCTTGGAATACCGTCATACATATATGTTTAAACACTGAACGAAATGAGAAACACCTGTCTGTTCATGGCAGATTTTAATACCTTTTACAACACGGCTTGCATCGTTTTCAAGAAAAGAACTCCACGTCGTCTGCAAGCTATAAATGAAAGCAATTAATAAAACAATGGTGAATACTATGAATTAGCTACTTGCCTAGTATGAGACTTGTACATTTTGTACTTAATACATAATACATACATAACATAACAGACAAAATATGCCGTCCGCCAGTAAGTAAAGTGCACGCTGGCTTTATGCTTTTGTCCTTTATTAGCATGTGGAGAAAGTAATAAACAAAGTGCAAATTATTTATCGGTGAACAGTAGACACTGTATGTATAATGTATACTGTACATAACTAAAGTATGCAGTCGCAAAATATTGAATATGTGCACTGTGCACAAGTTCAATCGAATAGGCCGATACGCCAATACATAATTTGCAAAAGCAAAAACGAGAAAAGTGAAAGTCGGCTGCTGAAGTGTATAGTGAATCAACGTGCAAAACTCATCCCTTGGAACTTTTGGCAAGTCTTCCTCGTTCATAACTCATCATAACTTTTCATCGCACAAAGTTATGTATTATATAAAACTGCACGTTATGGATTGGGTGACTCAACAGTGGTCTCACTTTTAATCATCCTCATTTATGTAGGTACATACTTATGCACATTATGCATGTATAGTGTATAGTGTATACATACCTCTTGTACTCTTTTGACGCTTGACACCTGAACCTGAATAAATGCGACGCAATTTGCGGAATAAAAGTCACATAATGTGTACCATAATCATATTATACATATACATACATACCTACACATTTTAGTGAACTATATGCAACATCATCATCTCAATTAAGAAAATATATAAAGCATTATGCATTGTTAGAGAAACTGAGAATGAAAATCCGAGCTGTCACTCTGATCTCTGTTGAGAATCCGTCTTGGCCAAATATAAAGTCTCCACAAATATATAATCTGCAAGAAACATCTGCGTGTGTGTATGGATTCAGGATATACTGATTAATCAGATGATGCAGCACAAACCATCTTTGGGTAGGCTGAATGTGACACAAACATACATACATACATGTGATATATGTATGAGCCATTATTAGTTGGCAATTATATAAATTATCGTTTTATTTATGTCGTTCATGATTCATAATCACATGTAATGATCGAAATTTCTCATGTCGATCAGTAGTCAGTCAGTATCTATAAAAGATTAACAAATTTCATATTGTGTAAGTCAGAGCAGGGAAAGCACAACATACCATCTGAATATATTTTACAAAGATGTCTTTACACTTACTTACTTACTTATACTTATGTAAGCAAACGGGGATGAAGCTTTGCAATAATGTAGTGAATTAAAGTTTATGTGGACAACAATGGATTAATAGGAAGATCATTAAAAATTATCAAAAGAATCCAACTCTTATTTATACATACATATGACATGACATGTGTGTTCCTAGTTTTCTTATTGTCTTCTCTACTCCATTACACTGAATATGTTTCCAACTATTGTAATGCATAATATTATTCTTATTGTGACTAAATAAGTAGTGCAAATGGAGTAATACGCAAAAAGTCGACATCTCTACATAACTACATACATAATACATACATGTCTGCTCTCTTTTTCTATACTCTGTAGAGAGTCCCTAGACAATAGCAGCTGCATTATTCTGATTATGAGATTGAGTGAATAAAAATGAATGAATGAAGGGAAGTCCACGTATGTGCCATTACTATACGATTTGTGCATTGTAGGTGTGAAACATTTAAAACAATAATCGAATAATAATTAAAATTTCCAATAAAATATTAGCCATCGGGGGAGGAGATGGGATAACACACAGCACAATATAATAAATGTTGGACATGGTCGAGAGCAGTGCAGCCCATCAGCTAAAAAACCAAAGCCAAAAGGTGAATGGCAAGGCTACACATATACACAACACACAGCTTGCTAGGAAATGCAAGGAGATATATAAAGGTGTGTGAAGACTGCGACAATTAATCATTTGCATTCCTTTTTCCATTCGGAACTGCTTATCAACACCAGCATTATCAATAACTAGAATAGAATGCACAGCATTGTAGTTTAGAAGACAGTGCATGAGGAAAGAAAGGCAAAATTCTCCCTTTCATTATTACCTGTATAGTAATTAAACTGTCACGAGTCATCATCACAAGTAATAAAGTGCATCCATCGAAAATCTGCATATTAATCAGTGACACACAAGTGCACGTTTATTTTATACATTTTTCTAAATATTTATTTCTTGAGCGATAAAAGTTGGGGAAAAAGAACACGACGGAAAGGGAAATTTTCAGTTCGTTTTTTGTTACTTATTAGCTTGCTCACTGTTCGCGTGTGTGTTTTGTATTGCGTGGAGTGCATCGAAAGATAGATATTTTGTTGCGTTTTGCGTTTCCTTTGTCTACCAAGTGCACACACACACACACAACACACGGCACAACACGAAATGTTTGCAGTGCTAACAGTTGATTCAGAACATAGTGTTACAAGTTGTCATTATTAATGCAGTTATTAGCATTGTATAGTTACACAAAGGTTAAATGTGTTTGTAGTGACAAAATATCAGATTTACAAAATCATTGTTTGATTAACAAGTCATTTATTTGTATTATTAGTGTTTATTTTGTCATTTTGGTAAAAACATCCCATTACATATTACTCAATAGCCTGTCTGTAGTTTGTGCTGTATCTTTTCCCTGAAATAGAGAAACAGATTTAACTGTGATCTACGGTCCTGCAATTAATTGTAGCACATAAAAGGTTACCTCTGCTGGTGTTTGCTTCAATACCTGAATAGTTGCCTTTTTATCGCTGGAAATATAAACGATATGAAGAGAATACTTGTTTTGATCACAAAGTGGCTGCTATTACACCTGATTTCTCCAGCAAGTTCACTTTCACTGGAAACCACTCCAGTCACTAGCACTGGATATGTGATAAGAGAAAGGACGGCTAGAGTTCGTGGAGGCGGTGGAATGTTTTCACCATTTCCATCCCAAGCTTCTTCATTTTCCTCTCCGCGTCCCCCAGTTTCCTCGTCATCAGTTTGTCACTGCAAAAAATATCCTCCAAAAACTTCATCCCGCCTACATAGTGTAAAAAAGAAGGATTATCGAGTTATCAAGGGGATTTTGGCCAGAGACGAAGAATTTCCGTGGCAAGCGATTATTTTACAGTGGAACTTTTTGGGCCGAAATTCCTGGGATTTTGTCTGTGGGGGGTCATTAATTTCCTCGAAACATATTTTGACTGCAGCTCACTGTCTTCAGTCAAATAAAAAGGAAAACTACCAAGTGATTGTAAGTTTTCCTGCAACCTATACTAAAATAAAATTATTTACATATTCATAGTATGTCTTACGATCGTTAGACTATAAAGACTTTGAACACAGTTTTTTAAATCCTTCTTGAAATTTTGTACAATTACCTTTTCATAGCTCGGAACACACGATCGTCACAATTTAACCAAGTCCAGAACGTACCGAGTCAGCAACTTTGTGAAGCACCGAGGATATCACGAGTTTTTTCAACATGATAACGACATTGCGATTCTCAAGATTGAAGATGACTTGGGCCGAGAAGTGCTTTGTGATTCAAGAGTTCAGCCGGTTTGCTTGGGAGGCCCAATGTTTCCACCAAAAAGTCACTGTGTAATTTCGGGTTTCGGAAGGTAAATGAACTTTCCACCACCATTTTTTAAAATGCAAGAAAAATTGTGCTTAAAATAAAGTTTTAATTTCTTTTTAAATAGAACGGAAATGATGGAGTTGAGTGACAAACTCCGTTTTGCTACTATTCAGTTGCAATCCCACGAAACGTGCCAGTTACTTTACAGTCAAAGGCAACAAGCACAGCAAAATGATGAAGACTTGAGTAACTTTTTACGAAGAAGGAACTTGGAGCTTAGAAAATTTTATGGAGAAAGCAATAGCAATACAAAAAAGGATAACTTTGTCATAACTGAAAGAATGCTGTGTGCCGGAAATCTTTATGGAGGAGAAGGTAAGTATAAGTATTATTATTATTAGCAATAATTAAATACAGTGAATAATCTAAATGCATTTTATGTAAGGACTTTCCTTACATTATGAATAATTAAAAATGAAAAATAGACAGCTGCTCAGGGGATTCAGGAGGAGGACTAACTTGTTTCGACAGTCAAAACTACGCCTATCTCACTGGAATTGTCTCATGGGGTCAAGTTTGCGGAGCAAAACCGTCGGTTTACACTTCAGTGTCAATGTTTAAAGACTGGATAAATATGGAAATTAGTCTAATGGGCTGAGAATTACTGCACAAGGAAAATGACACGCACACAATTATGCATAAGGAGAACTAAGTAGGTTAAATAAAAGAGAACAAAGACTGGCACTATCCATAAGTATCCGAGAAAGGAGAAATAACACATTTTCACTATTTATTGATTACTGTTTACCGAGCACGATTTAGTAACAACAATCATGTATAATAGTTAATTGAATTTAATGTTGAGAAGAGCAAAAAACAGTGACCATGATTTTAATAAAAGTATTTATAAATATACTGTAGACAAACCTGTTATTATTATACAAATAATTACTAATTGTTTCTTTTGGATACATCATAATTCATAAACTTCAAGAATCCACATAAAACAAAACAAAAATAAGGCAGGAGGAGAAAAATACAACCTAGACAAAATATTTCAGTACAACAATATTTTAGATTGTACATAAATATGAGTAAAGAGATAGCTCTTAAAAGAACACATTACTTTATCCTCGAAACATCGTTAACAATAATAGTTATTATCTTTAATAATATTACAATGCTGTGCTATGAATGAAACAGTGCTATAAAATAAAAATGACAATAATTATTAGTATGGACTCCAAAATATTAAGATTGTCAAATTTTTACATAAAAATGCTTTTTGTTCTTCCTCCTCGAGCTTCTGATGTTAATAAATAAAACTGTGAAAAGTGTAATAATTTTTTTAAAGTTATTTAATCCTCGTAATATATTACACTATATATTAGATATTGATATGGTGGTAATCTTTGTCGCGTTACAATGTCAACTCACACACACACAAATACACTTTTCTCAAGGTCTTCAGTACTCAGTTAAACCGTTTTTGTTGGTTCAATTATTTTCAATTTAAACGACATAAAAAATACACAAAATAATAATAGTAAGTTAATATAATACTAATGGTTCCTACCGACTAGTACTCTACTTGCTAAAAACGACTTTTTTTGCACAAAGTACTATAGAAAGTATCATTACTTGTTATAATTTATAACAAATATAAATGACTGTTACTAGTTACTACGCCTATCGTATAATATTATGTGTATGTGTGGAATTCATTGTAACAGATCTTAATACAAAAAACGGGGGAGTAAAAAAACGTTCTATACATCGCATATTCCTAATTCATAATCATCATCAAAACAATAAAAAAGAAACAAGTTATATATTTTTTTATTCCCTATATATTATGTTGTTAATGCAAGTAATGGCAGTGTGCATGGTATAAGATCGGCGATCTATCCTTTAAAAGGTCACATTTTCTCTATATCTACGATATAGTTATAATATACTTCTTTTCCTTAATTACTATTATTATTTTATAATAATAAATATTTCGATTTTGATCCATCTCATATTCGTAATTTTTTTAAAGGAAGTAGTAAAATGAAATAATATATTATTATTATTTATCCCTGCATTATGTATTGTTTTAAAATTCACTTTAGAATGTGCTTTTACTCTGCTAATATATTGTACTCTTTGCATTAAACTACATAATTATTGTGCTTCAGCACTTCTCTAGACTTTTTTTAAAAAGAAATCATAACTCATAATATACACAATTGATACATTGAGCTGGAAGGAATGCATGGTAAAATACTATACATATGTAAAATTCGTATACATAATAACAATAAAAGGAGTACAAGATGGACCAAGATTCGAAATATTAAATAGATGCCTAATCTGTCAGTTACAAAGTAGGTGACTCTCTTGAGCACAAAAGTATCATCGATTTGATGTGATACGCTAAAGTACGTATTATTATCTTTTTTTGTTACACATTATTATATATTTTCAACGAAATATATATGGTTTTCATTATTATGCTACGTTACAACTTATAATCCTAATTCTCTACATATGATATCATATACTCACTAGATTTGATGTGTACACAAAATTCTTCTCGTTCCTCCTTTCTTGTTGCATACTTGTTCTTTTGCCTTCAAATCTCGTCCTCAACGTTCCTCAGGAGAATTCAGTCTTAGGCGTTGAAATGCATTGGTCACATGTCCCTGACCTAATGTATATAAAAGATTTAAAATAAAAAATTAAAATATTGCAAATTACTTAATGATTTTCAATTTTCATTTCATCATGAATAATTGAGAATTGGTCCAAACAATAATTGGCGAATAAATTATTACCGGCAGGATTATTTCCATCATAATTTGAGGCTGGAACACTCATGGAACTTGATGGTAGGCGATGTTCAAACATCATCATTTGACCTGGAGGTGGACTCCATGGGCCACTTCTGAAAGACATATGAGTTGGCATCTAAAAGTCAAAACAAGGGAGAAAATTACAATTCCTTTAATTATTATGCTTCATTCTTCATTTATATGAAAATACCTGAGTAGATAAAAAATAGAGTATAGATAAAAAGTTATATCTACTCACCATGCCATTAGACGGAGTTGTAGCAGAAGGTTGTGGCTGAGGATAAACAAGTGGATGATAAGTCCAAACCGAAGGAGGGGAAGCAGGAGGAGAATTTCCAGCATCTCGCATCCACGTATCATAAGCTGGAGGACTGATTGAGCCAGAACGGTCAAAAGAAAATATATTCGTATTTTCGACTCCTGAAGCACTAGTTGTTGCTGCTGGTCTTGGGGATTGGCATGGAGAGTACAATGAGGGTTGATGAGGTGGAATTGTAGCTGCTGAATGTTGCCATTTTGAAGACCAACGAGATCCTGGCTCTACGCGAGTATAATTTCCATTGGCATTAAGAACATTGTTGTTGGCTCCATTATGACTTTGGAAATTGTTATTACTATGATTTTCTTGACCAAACTGTTTCCTTTTAATTCCATTGCCGTTTCCAATGTTGCTAGAATAATTGTGACTATATTGTTGTTGTTGATGATTGTTGAGGCTGTGGTTCCCATGATATGAATTGCTGTGGATGTTGTTGGCATTATTGTTCGAGAAATGGCCAGTATACCTTGATTTTTTAGGTGGCACATGCTGTCGAGAGGTCAGATCTTCGATAGCAGCAGATATTTTATTGAGCACAATTACTCTCTTTGTTCGATGATTGCCCATAATGGAGACAACATCTGGAATAGCTTCAAGAAGAGCGATGACGGACGAATATCCCATCTGAGCTGGACGAAGAGGACGGCCCATTCTTTTAATGAAAATAAAAAGTTAAATCAAAATAATGACTATAAGCAAAAGGAATACTTAAATATGATAAATATTTAATACGAATACAGTTTAAATTAATTCATATTATTTACTAAAATACAATAACCATACTTTTGTAGGTAGGCAGCATCAAAGTTGGAAACGTGAAGAAATCCACAAGTTTCTTCTAAAATAGTTACAATATCTCTAGCAAATACTCTAAGAGGAGCAAAAGAGATGACCGTCTTTCCATTCTCATCTTCAGAAACGTAAATCATATGAGCCAAATCTCGTTTGATAATTGCCAAATCAATTTTCTTAGGGAAGCGATCATTGAAAATCTCAATAAATTGATCCAAATTCATTGTACAATCAGGCTGATTTTCCAAAATACTTTTGGCTTCTTGCACTAGTTGCTCAACTTGGACTCGATCAACAAGTACAATCTTATCGCCATCCACCTACGAAACGAAATATAAATAGTGCCATTTATGAATTACAATCAAAACACATTCTCGTTGAAAAATTTCATAGTAAACTATAAATAAGAACGAATATCATGCACATATTTTTTACTTTGTGTATATTACCTGCAGAAACTGGCCCAATTTGTTCTCAACTAGATCTTTCAAATTGTCAGCACCACAATAATCAGGTCGGAGAAGGAAGCCATATTCCTTCAAATATAGCTCATCCAAATCATGCAAGCCAGTGGTTAAGCCTTCCATTTCTCGTTTCTTAATTAAACTCCACAACTGCTCACCGACCACCTATTCAAACAAACAGACAATCATGTAAAAAACTGTATGATATGCGAAAAATAACATTGTATACCATTGTATTGCTTTCTTTACTATAATACATACATTTATAATGGATGCTACACATGAGTAAACAATTGTTAATTTACCTTAAGCTGCTCTCTGGGTGTAAGACGAATAATTTTATCTTCAATATTGTAATCCTGGCCGGAAGCTCCATTTGGATTGACAGCAATGACAGTGTCTGGAATTGCTTCAAAAAGTTCGGCCAATTTGGAAAATCCATAATCTGAGACTCGGCACTGACGACCGAAATGATGATGATATGACGGAATGAATTTTGAGAAAGGAATTTCACATCGAATGGAATGGCGCAACAAGTCATATACCTAGAAAAAAAAACAATTTTGAAAATTAAAATTATGCTGAGAAACGTATTTTAAATTCTATTAAATAGTAGAGTTTCCTTTTTACCTCAGTTGCAAAAATCCTTGTTCTGTGGATCTCCTGTGCACTTTGTTCCCGTTTAGGAATAGCTAATATATTCTTTCCTTCTTCATCTTTCATCAAAATTACAAGAGAGGAATTCTCGACGACCTCAGTTATCAAATCATCCAAAGAACACAATCCATAATCTTCAGGAGTGAAGGGTCGAGCAGGAAACACTTGATAGAATGCGGAAGCAAAGTCTTCAACTCTAATCTGTCTACGGACTCCTCCTTGAGCTTTTAAAACACGAAGCATATCCGTTGTAAATCGCTTCATCTATGATAAAAATAGATCAAAAAAGTTAGAACATAAGTTACCCTTACGAAAAAGGCCGGATTTTAGAATGCTCAAACAAATGTTCAAATTGGATAATGGATTATGACAGTGGAAAGTACTTTACTTGAGCACGATGAGTAAGAGTGAGCACTCCCATTTGTTGCATGAAATGACCATTCCCCATTCCAAGAGTCCCAATGCAATGACCTTGTTGTTGCTGTTGCTGCTGCTTTTGTTGTTGTATTTGCTGTTGTATTAGTTGTTGTTGTTGTATTTGCTGCTGTTCTTTCTGCTGCTGTTGTATTATTTGTTGTTGTTGTTGTTCTTTATGCTGCTGCTGTTGTTTTTGTTGTTGTTGTTGTTCTTTCTGCTGCTGCTGTTTTTGTTGTTGTTGTTGCTGAGATTGCGGATAGTCGGAATGTGAAGTTTGGGACGAGTAGAGAACTTTAATTTTAGACCCAAAAACATCTTCCCCATTCATTCTTTTCGTGGCTCTGGAAGTTTATTTTTATCAACAACACATTTAAAACAAAGAACTACTACTCAATAGTCAATACTTCATCATAATAATATGCAATAAGTAATATGTTACTTAAATAATCATTTAACTTCAAAAATGTTGAACTTATTGAATTTTATTTTCACGTTTTATCAAACTTCATGAATTAAAACCTCTTTTCAATTAAGTAGTTGTTTTTTCATCATAGTATGTTGAAAAAATTTTGATATCAAAAACGGAAAATGGAAAATGATAATATATTATGTAAAACGTACCTTAGCGCACAGTCGTTATTTGGGAATCGCACGATTGCAAATTGGCCTTGAATACTCATGACTTTTCCACCAAAAGTATCGCAAAGTTTCCTAAGTCTAATTTTAATTTTAGGAACATCTTTTGTAACAGGTAAATTAGTGACTACGACGTCCATTTTCTCCTAAAATAAGTATAAATGGGTAAGTAGTTAAAACGCGAAAAGTAAAAGGTTGACTATCTCCTAAGTGTGTATTTTTAAATACGATGAAGGAAAAAATAAAATCACATATAAAAAAGGAAGAATAATGTAGTTAGTATATAATGTAAGGATTGAGTTGAATGAGGGTACAAAAGTGAAAATCAGAATCGATTCAAGTCTCTCTCTCTCCGGCCTCAAATGTCAATTCCAATTCAAGAAAATTGAGTGAACTGACGAGAGATTGAATTGAAACTGAACGGAGCTGAGACGACACTCATTCTATAATTCTCAAAGGCATTGTGAATGAAATAAAAAAGGGTGTCATCAAACTCAATCTGATTGGTCTGATTACTGATTACGTCGAATTTCTAGTGAACACATTTTTTTCCTTTGTTTCCCGTTTCCCGTCTTGAGGTACTATTACATAATATAGCCTTCCCGAACTTTCAAACATCGACAGAAGTCTTCCAGGCTCAGGTCTTGACTCGGACACTAACTGACTAACTAATGTTCCCCATCTGGACACTTTATGACTAGCTTGATAATTTGACTATAGTTATAATGAGAGAGTCTGAATAATGGAGGAAAACAATTTTGGGAAATTACTATTCCTCTAAAATCTTAACTACAAAACAGCACACGAAAAACTTTTCCGGTTTTTGACATTTCTAATACATTTTAAATCGGCGTTTTTCGTCCTTTTTTGTAAGGAAATCTAATGCGACAGACTACCTACACAATGCATCAATAATATTACAAGTAATACATATTGCCGAAGTGCTGAAGCTGACGTGTTCACTTCTTTCGCCTGCTAAACTCCTACAAAAACTAAAAGGGGAAAAAAGTTTGTCAAGTTGACCATTTTTTGATTTTTATAAAACGGATTTCACAATTTTTAGAATTTGTTGTTGTATAAACAATTCAACATTAGATCAAAGGTTGTCTAAATACTTAACTAAAGGAGTCTGTTTTTTTATTTGGTTGGGTTTTGGGAAAGTCAACCGAATAAAATAATCATCTGGCTCGTCATTCGTCATAACGTAACACATATTAATAGACCTAAAGGTTAGTATTATTCAAATCATGTAATATTTTTATATATTGACGAATAAATAAATGTATAATTGTATATTATTATCTTTAAATGTACATACATTTAACTGTTTCATCCAAAATATGATATTTTGGAAGCAACACATGGATATCAAATATCAAACTAATATTTCCTGATTCTTGACATATTATATATATACCCCTTCGGTTTTCGGCAACTTTGTAACTTTTGCTCACCTTTGTTTGGTTTAATGTTCTCCTGTTAAATATTATTCATTATGTGTCTGTAAACTATAATGGCAAATGGTACTGATCTGTAATGGTAATCATATTTCTGTGTTTATGACTTTATTATTAGAATACCAGAGTCAAAATGAAGATCAAAGAAGTTGACAGGACAGCCAATGTGGCTTGGTCACCGGCTCAAAATAGTGGAATTTATTTGGCAGCCGGCACCGCAGCTCAACAACTTGATAGTAGTTTTAGTTCTAGTGCTGTTCTTGAACTTTATTTTTTTGATATTAATCAACCGGGCCTTGACATGCCTATAAATGCATCACTTCCATGTGAAAGTCGGTAAGAATGAAATACTTTCGACTTTAGAGGAGACATGCGATTTTCAAGAATGATGTATCATTTACATTTACGATTGAAGCAATTTGATATTGGACTGATTATGATTGCGTTTTCTAATAATTGGTAGATTTCACAAGCTTATATGGGGAAGTCAGGGAATGGCTGGAACGGAAGAAGCCGATGCCGAATATCCTAGTGGAATTATAGTGGCTGGTTGTGAAGGAGGGTTAATGCAAATTTATGATGCAGCCAAAATTCTAAACAATGAAGATCCTATCGTCTTTAGCAAAACCAAACACACTGGAGCTGTTCGTGCCTTAGATTTTAATCGTTTTCGTGTAAGTTCAGAGTTTGCATTGACAAATTATTGGATATTATAGTCTATAAAATTAAAATAATTGATCAATTGAACATGCTGACATTGTCAATTCATTATACAGCTCAATTTACTTGCATCTGGAGCTTCAGATTCTGAAATATTTATTTGGGATTTAAACAATCCAAAAAATCTTATGACTCCTGGTGCCAAAGCTCAACCGGCTGATGACGTTACACATTTAGCTTGGAACAATCAAGGTATATGTGTACATATTATTATGTATGTATCTATAATATGTTGTGAAATATGTGAGTGCAATAAGAAGTTACATATATTTACTTTTAATGTATTTTCCACAGTTTCTTTTATCTTTTCCTTACAATAAAAAGTAATGTTCACTCTGTTTCTTTATTTCAGTTGAACACATATTGGCTTCGACCTTTGCTACTGGATGTGTAGTATGGGACCTGAGAAAAAATGAACCAATTATTAAAGTAGCTGATACAACATCTAGGGTAAATGAAATTCGAAATTATATATACGCAAATCTACAACGTATAGTGATAAAATGGCGTAAGCAAATAATGATTTGTACAAATTAAATTTTACATGTACATATACATAGATTCGGTACAAAGTAGTCGAGTGGCATCCTACCGTCGCAACTCAAATGTGTTTGGCTTCTGAAGATGATTCCAGCCCTGTAATTCAATTGTGGGACTTGAGATATGCCACATCACCTTTAAAAGTATTACAGGGGCATCAGCGAGGTGTTCTAGGACTTTCGTGGTGCCAACAAGATCCTGAATTACTTTTGAGCTGTGGTAAAGACAGTAAAATCATTTGCTGGAATCCAAACTATCCTCATCCGGTAATTATTAAGTGTTATAATTTTTATAATAGCTTCAAATTTGGCTGAAATAGGACTAATACCTTTTTTAATCACAATATAACCTAAAAATTCTAGTTCTTCCTTAAAAAATACACAATTCTTAGGTTTTAGCTTTATTTTACTAGCTTTAAGTCTATAAAACACTTTTTTCAGGTCTTTTAAATGTTCTTTAAAGGATTTGGAGTAAAAAATTATTTTTTTCATATAAAATAATATGTAAATAATTTTTAAATATCTAAAATTTTTATTTATAAGTTTTTAAAAGGTATCTAATATATTAGCTAAACTTTAAGGGATTTATATTAGTTAGTAAAATCTGAAAGTAGTTATTATAACACATTTTTATTTTTTTTATTCTAACATTAGTAACTA
>JAQIVE010002907.1:0-18363 GCA_034698285.1 Sminthurinus bimaculatus | reverse complement strand
AAGCACATCTTTTACCCTTTTCCTGCATGTATCTTGTACACACTATACTTGTATATATATATATATATATATATATATATATATATATATACATACTTGGAGGCTCCCGCCTGTGTATTACACAACGTGTATAATTCTCCTAAGTAGCTATATATGTTATCTCTATGTGTTATCCTTTCGGAAATCATGGGTATTTAGTTGAGATTCGAGACTGCGTAAGAGTAGAATGTATAGGTACCTTTTTTAGGTCCAGAGTATCAATACTATACAAGTAAGGGAAGAAGAAGGCAAGCATACATGTTACACACATACATGAAATGCAAGCATATTACCTAGGCAAAAGATTTACTCTGAGAAGAATGACGGAGTGATAAAACGTGATGTAATGTTGGGTGAAATTTTGTACACCTCGTCACGAAGGTAAGTATCCAAACACACACACACACACATGGGCCAGGACCTCAGCTTTTTTCCTATGGTTGCTGTTGAAACTACACGTATTATCAGCAACGTCGTCACTTTTCCACTCAAACGTGTAACTTCCCAATAAAATTTGTTTGGGACTGTCTTTCTCTTTCCCTTCTAGTTCGTCTCTGATTCAGTCAAAAGTAGTTTAACATCAAGCATATTAGTCGGTTTTTTATTGTGACAGGATTTTTTTATCTTGTATGTAGCACAGAAAATGTTCTAAAAACAATTAGTATTCCTGTAGTTTTTGCAGCGAGTTTTTATTGTACTCATGAACCTTCAGAAAGTTAGCATTTAATCTTGTTACTTTTATCAATATCCTATTATTACAGATCCTGCATGGAATGACCTTGATGAATATTAGCTGTTATGACTCTCATAACTTGTAATAATTTTTTGTCTAATTCATTATGATAGGAGGGTTCATTTCATACTACATCTGATTGGTATAGGTATATCATGCGATACATTACATTGGCTATGAATTTTGATCTTGAGTATCCAGTAAAGAACAAAAATATAATAATAAAATATATACCTATACCCTATACATGTAGTTGAGAAAGGACGTTTTTCTATATTCATACGTAAATATATACATATATACGATATAATATAAGGTCATATTTGATCGTAAGTAGTATGGAAGAAAGTAGTGGAACAAGTAACAAGTGTGGTAAAGGATTTGTAAGTACTTGTACATATACGCAAATGTAGGAAGCATGAAGTTACACTCTTGTAATATTTAGAGGAGGAGACAGTGTGAGTCTAGACGTATTTAGTTAACTATTCATAATATGTGAAAAAGGTATCCACATAACACTAATACCCACAATATGTGTGTATAATATACATGATACATGCATGCATCATGCATATGATGAAAAAATGTTCGTTTGGTCTGGGTGCTTATCTTCTCTCCGTTGCTCGGTCGTTTTATTCTTGTGGTAAAGGATGAGAGTTCCTCGTTGGTACAATGTAATATGGTTGAAGCAAGTATCTGGGCATTTATTGAGCTTCCTACGGTCCTATCTACTTTTTCCATGCCTTCGTTTCTCTTAATGTTGATATTTCATATGTTTGGATGAATATATATGTACATCCAGATGCTGAATGCTATATTATGTCCATACATATTCCTGTTTTACCTTCTTCTTCTGCATTTTCTTTAATCAAGACCGCTTGCTTGGTATAAGTGAAAATAGGGACTTGTGACTCCAATACCTCCTCACACCAAGTGAGTTGGTTTGTTTGATATGTTCTAGCATGAGCTAGGCTGACTGGCTGGTTAGCTCTATTTCATTTCGAGAACGGACTAACTAGAAAGGATAAGAATGGTATGTATAAAAATAAGTACATACATTATACATATTATACAACATTCAAAATATTATGTTGAAGTATGTAGTAGTAATGGTTCTATATTCTATAATATACATCCAAGCACCCAAGAGTCAGATACACCAATAGCAAAAGGAAGATGAAGCTTGGGATTTTCATCCGTTTGTATATTTCCATGTGTGTATTTGTTGGTTCGGTATATAGACTATTTATTTCATTGTAGAAATCACTTTGGCCATGCAGACCAGAGTCAGAGTGAGAACGTAAGATATAAGACTATGCGAGTCTGTGGTCGATGAATGTGTGTTTTCGGTCGGTTAAGAAGAACATGGGAGAATGAAATGTCTCGAGTCTCTCTCTCTCTCTTTCTCCCTCTGAAAAGGTATATAGTAAAAAAGGCGGAGGAATTCATATAGCCTCTGGGGGTAATTGCAGAGAGCCAAGTCAAGATTCAACTACGAAAGAGACTATTCCTATTCCTTCCTATTCAACTCGACTTCACCTCACACCAATCACTGCACTCCATTATTGCACTTCGTCCATCCCTTGGCTATCTTTTACCACAACATCAACAAGAAACTAAAACTTTTACACACACAACAACAACAAACAATATGTAATATAGAGTGCACAATAAGCTAAGCTGCATCGTACTCCCAAGCGGTTTGATGTTGATGATGATCAACCATCATCATCTTTTATATACAGTATGTATTTTACTTTTATGTTTCGTTTGCATACAATTTACATGCGCCTTTAATCGTATGTGCATGCGCGTATACATGTGTATGCTTAAAAGTATAATCTTTTATTTTTACGTATTATTGTGCATGTATATTCATGGGTTCAGTTCTCATTGAATTTTATTATTCAGCTTAATTCTTTTGCATTTCAGTTTTATGTGGAGGGTAGAACATAGAAGTGAATGCATACTGCATACAAACACACATTATGTGCACTTCCAAAGAGATTTTATTAGAAACGAAAGAAAATTTGAATGAAATCAGAAATCAATCAAGTACATTGTACATGCTCATGTACAAATATCGGTTCATCTGTTGTATTGAAGAACTGTATGGGAGACAATTTCTTCAAAATTTTTGGATTTCCTTATACAATCTTGTGTGCTTTTTTTACTCGTCTAATAATAATTTGAGATAGTCTTGTGGAATTTTCTGTGGTTGGTATCGTATCAACAATGAAAAAAGATAATATTTTTCATTTCATTTCAAAAATATCGCTCCTCTCGTCTCATACTGTAAAGCAATGAAAGGATTTTAAATTTGAATGGAGGGTCGAAGGCATGGTTAGACTTTTATCAAAAGACAAAAAAGATAAAATGGTGTTCAATTTATCGAATTTTGTAGCTGTGTTTTATAAGAATAGTTCTGTCAATGCTGGTTAATTTGTAAATGCATTTACCTTGTTGCCTGTTCTCTGTCTGTCCCTATCTCTCTCTCAATTGTCCGATCACTCTAACTTGGGAATAAATCAAATATAACTAAATTAAATGCAGTATTTTGTAGGTACTGGTTGTACATTGCGTAAAAGCAGTTTCTTGTTTTCTGTCCAAAATCCTAAGCATTATTAGTATTTTACGATGCAGTTGGTTTTACGTCGATACACACAATAATGCGGAATGCCTACAATATCATATCATAATGTTTACTTCAAAGCTCAAGAAATTATTCTCACAATATTATTACAATGTTGATGCGAATGTAAGCAAAGACAATGCATTGATAATAACAGTAGAATTTTACGTCTGTCGGCCACCTTGACAATTTTTTACAGCTTTTATGAAATGCATCTTTGTGTAAGTTTTCTCTTTGTAATCAGCAGCAACAGTGTAGCCTGTTCTATCACGTAATGTAAAATTGAAGAAATATTTTGTTAATTCAAAAGTATAAATATTATATGGAGATTTTCATAAGGATTTGCATGTATAGATATTTTACGTTATTTATCCTCTATCTAAACTGGAATTGTAGTTATAATATGGAAATAAAAATTGTATGAGATTTTCTATGAAAGTCCAATGAGTTGACATAATATGGTGTTTCTCTAATTCTGTCTGATCCTAGATGTAATATTATATACACATAAATAAAACGATCCTGTTGCTGCTGAAAAGAGAAGAGAAACATAAAAATAATTGTGCATTTTCCCCTTTCATCTTAGTACAATATAAAGCATTCACTTGGATAATTTAGTGTGACAAAGTACTGGCAAGAGATGAAAAGTGAATAATGTAAGCGTGGAATGAATTGAATAATAAGAAAAAACCAGCGAGCCATGATAAATGATAAATTTATATTGTGTATGTACATAAGTATCCATATAAGGTTTCTATAAGTATCCGTATATGTATACAAACAAATAGTAATGAAAACAATACAATATATACAGATACATGCATAAATTTATGCAAGCTTGTAATTTAAAGCATAAAGACCGAGCAATGTGTGTGTTTGTTCGATCAGAGAAAAGACATCTACACTGCAGTGCCTGTAGACATAATTGAATGATACAATACGATCTAAAAAAACTTAAAAAGCTGGAGGCCAGAAGAATTGAATATTTGAAAGATTTATAGTGGAGGTCATAAAATCAAGAAAGAAAATAGTTTCTAAAAAGCTCAGGTGACGCTTGTTGAAGGAATGAATGATTATGATAAAGAATTGAGGGAGAGCAACTCAAGAAAAAAAGGAAGAATGGGACTGAACTTGTAGTTCAGTGTTCACCGTTCTGGGTTACATATTACGCATATTGTCCACAAGTCAAGACAAATATCGTAATAGGTCTATAATATACGAATGAAAAGGAAGGTTTTCTTTTGAGCTAAGAAGTTTATAACAAATATCAATATGTAGTTGGAGAAACCAGAAAGATGCCGATCATTCTTATTTTGCATCAATAAAACACGGGAAGCAACAGTATAGCAATAAATTTCCAATTTATTGATTTAGTTCCTTTGAGAATGACTTTCTTCCAGGTGACAACTAACATTTTGAGGCAGAATTTATTACACATTTGAGGCATGGAAAAAGTTTTCCCATCGTTCAAACACGTTGAATGTACTTGGATCATTTGCTTTGATTGTCATCATCATTCTTGCTATATGGTTACTACGATGATTATAAACATTATTATTATTATTATGGGTCAGCCAATAAACTAATTATGAGACATTATGGATGTGTCGCTGTTGGAAAAGGGAAGCCTTTAAATGATATATATGATAATGATGATCATCATTTGCCTACAAACAAATTTTAATACTGCTAATAAATAACTGGAGGGACAGCTATATACTGCTTTTACCCATTTCACTATAGGCCTGAATGGTCCATGTCGATATACCATGTATACATGTATGTTTGTGTAGCTGTATGAAGCTGTCGACTTCAGTAGATATGGATATGGATATGCCAGGTATTCAATCTTTCGAGCCTATGCGTAAATACATGTACTGGCTACTATTTCAAAAACTTCTAAATGCTATGCATGAAAACAAAGCACGTACATATTTTCGATACATAGGATAACCTCTTTCCTTCAAGAAAGTCCATGAATTGACTTGACTTGTGTATGTCTTGTATGTTTGGAATTGAAACCTTGCGCAGGGTATAGTTTTAATTTTAATACTTTAATTCTAACCACACAGATTAAGAGAAGGGATTCAAACTCTCCTGAACCTTTAATTACCTAAGCCTATATAGGTATACACAATGTGTAATACTCATGTTCCTCCTTTTTCCTTTTCCCTATGGTTGTGTAAACATTAAACATACCTTCAGTGCTTCTATATGTGTGTATATTATATTTCATGTTTACAGTAAGAATTTCCATGTGAATTCTAAATTCTGTGAAACAAAAAAACAAAAAGCAAAACATTGAGTGAGAGAGAGAGAGAAAGAGTTTATAAGCAAATAAGTTGGATTTAACTTCCCCCTCCTGTCGTTTTGATCACAGTATTATATTCCTGTGTGTTTGAGTGTCTGTCTTAGTCTTATTGTATGCTGTCATTGTTGTTGAAGGAGGAGGAGGAAAAGGAAACACAAAAAGGTTTGGAAACTAAAAGGACGTTTGACTTGACTTTTAAGCACAACCTTAGTTTGACTTGGACTGTGATGTTTGTTTGTTCTGAATATGACAGGCAGAGGTGAGTGGAATAAAGTGGGAAAATAATTTCATTGAGTTTTTCCGTATTCGGCCTCCTTTGTGAACTCTCAATATATGGAAAACCTGTAAAAAATATTGGATTAGTGAGTCTGGAGTTTTAGAGTTGTCGTCAGGGGCAGGATGAACAAGGAAAGCAAGAGTTTGTAAATGGATTTGGCATGAGAATTAGAATGGCAGAACGAAGAAGAGGAAGAAGATGAAAAATATTGAGAGAAAGAAAGGACTGGACGGTTCATGGTTTTGTGTAGTGTTTTCTTATGTTTGTATTTTAGAAAACCTACACCACAAAAAGGCAAAAACTGTAAGTATATGTATACGATGTGTGGCTTTAGTGGTTAATGGAATAATGGGGGAAATAATTTCAGGAATCTAGTAAATATAAAAACTAATATTTGTCTGTTTACTTATAACACACATACATAATAAAAAAACAGACGTCGTTGGGCTCTTCCTGGTGTCTTTTACTAATCGGTTGTTTTAGGGCAAATCAAAGAAAGGAAAAAATGTTTATTGTGTCTTTGCTGTGACTCTCACTATTGAGAAAGACAAAATATGTATGTAAGTATACACACATGTAATATGTATAAGCACTTTTAGTGGTATAAAGAGCGTATTGAAATCTTTTTGACAAATGTCAAGCGTGGCGTTGGCAGGTAGATGTCTGGATACGTTTTAGAGACTTGAGAGGCAAAAGATCGACAAGACAAAAGGCATTTTACAAAGGCATATTTTCCCACAGAGACGTTTTTGTCTCCAACGTCTTTCTATTTGACTCAAACTTTTCTTCATTATGTGTTGTAGCTCCCTGCATTTTCTATTTTTATTTTTTTGCCATATTAAATGAAGAGCAAGGACAAATGTACTAAATCCTGTACAAAATATATGTAATTGTACATACAGTAGTATGATAGTTAAGTGTATGCAATTACACAAGAATCTTTATTCATTCTGTGTATAATTTTACAACTTAAAGAGGAAAGGCTTGTCTTGCAATGTTTATTCATATTCGTAATTGGTGGTTATTAGTATTTCTCTATATAATAGTAATATCTGTAACTATCGTATTTTCTTTTCAAAAACTTTTATGGTGATGCATGCATACGATCACAATCGGTAAAGAAAAAAGTCATCGATCTCTCGTCTGTCAATATTCCATTTTGAGACAAAAGAAAATCGAACTGTGTGAAAAAGACAACTACTAAGATTACATTTTATTTTCTCATAAGTTCTCATTTTCGGGTCTCTATATTCCTTTACTATATTATACGCTTGCTATGTGTGTAGCGTATGGTTGGATCATTGTATCATATTATCGATTTAAAATTCCATATCGGTGACTTTAATTTGCTTTTTTCGATACTATACAATGTGCATTATACATACATAGGTACGTTTTATTCCATTTCCCAAAGAGCATTTACCATGTGACATTGATGAGGATGAGTTAGTTTTGTAGCTAATTTTTCATATCTCAGGGGTATACCTTTTGACATGGAGGATTTAATTTTGTTGTCAACATAGAAAATGTATTCAGGTTCAAAAAGTTTGCTGACTTGACACATTCACAAGAAATGCCTGAGCTAACCTGAGCCAACCTATCGTCTAGCAATTCTTAACGATTTTGTATTTGATATCTTGTATCCAAGTACAAATTATTAGTAGTAGCCCTAGTTAGAATTGAGTAACTAATAGTAAGTAACCGTAAATAAGTAACAGTAGTGAGATGCCTGCATACATACTTTTGAAATTCCTTTGTACAACCTTGGCCCTTATTTCATTAGGATCATAGTAAACAAGTAGGTAATGGAGAAAAAGGAATCTGGGAATCCAAGAATGTATACAATACTTGTATATCTGTCACATTGATACAGATTGTAATGTTAACGCAAAGTGGAGTTACACACAAGTGATAAGTGATACGAAAGGAGGAATCGAGTATGATTTTGGAGTCTTTTTAAATTTGTCATCATCGGTTATGAAATTTTCGAATTACATAGTTCAGAGACGTGTGAATGTCATGATACTCCAGTGCTATATGTTGTAGAACATCTCGGCCCATAAATTAGTAATAGAGGCGAAATGGAAGCACAAAGCTGCTGGCGATCGTCTTAATTCCCATTATAAATATTATCACACATTTGGCTATCAATTTGAGTACACGCCAGCTAAGTATGCTTGAAATATTAATAATCGAATATATTATTATTTTAAGTGATAAGTCTTATTGTACTTTTACTTTATACTTTGCCGTTTATACTGTATGTGTTAAAACTTTAAACGATGGGAGTCATAAAATACAAAAAAAAATAAAAAGAGCAGGGGGAGGCTAACGTGTAAATGATGAGTTTATGGCATGACAGTAAAAACTCGTTCCTTTCTCTCTATGCGTTTGCTCCCCTTTTTCTTCTTTTAAATTTTTTTCGACATGTTGAATTCGTTTCCAGGAAAATGTAATTTGTCATTGCGACAAATTATTCCCTTTCATCTATAGTGTTCCCGGTATCATTATTTGTTTCGGCCAATTTATCAAAAAAAACTTGTTTCATTGACGTTCATCCTTTTTATTACATTATATAGATGCGTGAAATCTGTCGATCGTAGTATTAGTCACTTATAAAATAGTGATTTCGTGTTGGACTAAATCAGTAGTATGGAAATAAAATAGAAATGTATTTCAGTTTCTCATAGAAAAATGCGATAATAAAAGTTCATGTAGCTTAAAAGCCGTAATAATAATATAATAAATTGAACGCTTTCCCCCTATTTTGTATAACATGGGATTAATTGTCTCGATTTCGTTTTTATTAATTGTACAAAAGTCAAGAGCAGAGTGAGAATTCGCATGTAGTGGCTTGCCGCATCCATGTCCGTGTCAGTTTGTAAAATAATTAATAAAATTGTTGCTGATTTGTGCTAAATGGCGATTGAAAACGAGTGAATGTGCTACTTGAGAGAGAGGCAAGATATGTGCATAACATACAAGATGAGAAAGGCAGGTGACGATGGTGAAAAAAACCATTTCGTGCGACAATCGTGTTTTGAGAGTGAGAATGAAGTTGGTAGCGCCTTCTGATCACTTTGATCAGGGGTTGAATAATTAGTCGTAATGACGGGTTAAGCACAAAGGTATTTAATAATCTCAATCTATCATAACTCTGAATTGAATTGAATTGGATTTGGTTTTGTTTGTGTCTATTGACTCTTGAAAGGAAACAAAAGGAATGGTAATAATGTAATGTAATCATGGTTGGGAGACTGGATCGTCGACTAAATAGAGAAAGGAGGAATGAAACATTGTGTCATGCAAGGCTCACAACTCACAATCATCGTTTATAATCATGTGTAGGAATCTTGACTGACACGCGACGATTTACTCTCTTTCATCCCCCAAATTCTCCTAAAATTTTTTTATGTTTATATGCGTGTAGAGCTTTTCTTTGCAATTATAAAAAAGAAGTATTGACGTGTATGCATGCGTAAGATCTATAATTTATAGATTACAGATAGTTGCTATACATGTAAGAAATAATTCTTGCTATAAAGCTTGACACCTGTTTATAAGTTCTTCATATGTATGCACATCAAAGAGAAAACAAAAGAACGCATTAAATGCACAGCTTGAATGCACATAATATATATTAATTTTGTATGAATTAGTTTCTACAAAATAAAACTATCCGTGGAAATATCTATGCATGTTATACATACACATTCGTTAAAAGACATTCCTTTTCTGTTTTACTTGTGTGTGTACTTTGTATGCATACACGACTAACTCTTCTCCACTTTTTCTTCTTCTTCTTCATGTCTTGTCCTTATCACACAAGTTATGCTTGTATATCACAGAAAGAACAACTACATTATCACTTTGTATTTTGTATATTCATGTATTGATATAGTTTCATTGCTGTTTCTACAGTTTAACAACTCAACTTACTCTTGGGACGAGAAACGGAGAGAAACGAGGTGATAGATAGCGATTAGTCGTCATCGTAAACAGCAAAGCAGCAGTCGTCCTCAGTAGTTAGCAATTAAGGCTGACATTGAAAACATGCAAATCAATTTGTTGATTCTTTCTGCTTCTCTTTCTCGTTTCTCTATTAAGATGAGTATCAAATCAGGGTAATTTTGCGTGCATATACAACGTTAAAGAAAGTTTATCTACGTACACATAAGTATGTATATATGCGTCTAACTGTGCTGTAGTTTAGTATAGAATTTTTATATTATTCCATCTTTTTGACAAAAATATTTAGGTGCAAAAATATTTTGGGAGAAAATAAAGAGGAACCATTTTCTCGACTATAACTATAAAAACCACAAGGTGGGCTGTTATAGGTTGAAATATGGAATAAAAGCCTATTCGGAAGGATGTAGATTCCAGGAATTCCTCAAAAAATAAAATGGTTTAATGATAGCACTGTGAAAAATATGTTGGAATAATTTAAAAACTGAATTGTTACTGTACACAATGCATGTGCGTATGTTTGTATAGGTTCGTATTGTGTAGATAAATGTAGTTAAATTGTATAGGGTATCAGTCGAATATATATGTACTTATAGATAAAATAGAATTGAAAGGAACATTATAGAAAAGGGAGACGAAGGTGTTGAGCTAAAGGTAGAAGTTTCACATGATCTGCTGTTGCAGGAGTCTCCTCCGTCTTGATTTGCAGCCTTGGGTTGGAACGGCCGGGTCTCACGGAGGAGCAAATAGTGGTGGTGAACCACGCCTTGAAACTTGAAGAGTGGAAGATGGTCTTGAAGGGACCACTTTTCTCTCTACCACTCTGACCAAAGTCCGGACCATACAGAGAGACACAAGCAGAGAGAATGAGGGAGAGTTAGGAAATGGAGAGGATTTACTTAATATATAAAGGCAAAAGCAAATACTTACATAATACACCCTGTGCATGTTAGTCTGCATGTGTATGAAAATCCGAAATTTTGGATTTCCGTCCATAAGTCGTATGAAACTTTTTGCAATTATTATAATTACACAGGTAATTTTTGCCTAATTCCACACGTACAGAAAAAAATGAAAAAATTTGTGTCTATGCATTTTTTTTGTCTTAACATAATTTGAAACTGCTTTCGTGTTTTATGATGTGATCTCGACATCTCGTTGAAAATAACTATGACATGACAGGATGTGTATAACGTAAAAAGAAAAGGAGTCGTGAAAAATGGTTTCTGTTGTGCGTTTATGGATGTAGAGTACAAATATGAGTGTTCGTGGACAGCCCAAGACTGAGTGTATCGAATTTTATTTTATGTTATCGAGTTGATCTTTCCACTCTCAAGTTAGAGCACCCATTCCACCATTCTACTTTACTTGTCTTTTCTTCTTCTCCGGTAGTTTTGCAAACACTCGCAGCGGGAGTCGAGACAAAGTCTTTTGGCCTCAAACACTGTAGATCTGTCTATTTGACCATTTAGTAACTAGCAAATTTTATTCGTTTCTGCTGTGAATTGTGAATTGATCACCTCCTCGTGTGAGTTCGTGTCATCTCTCCACAAGTACATAGGTACATTATACTAGGCTGCGTGCTTCAAGCAGCTCTAAAATGTCCTCCCATTTATGACGACGACGACGAATAGCTATAAAAATATGGCTACCTATACATCTTATAGTATACGACAATGACAATGACAACAACTACTTGCTTACTTTTGCTGGTTACTACCTACACGACTTGTTCTTTTTGGCTACGATTATTATTGCCATTATCATAACACACACACAGACACAAACTCGTATGCTGTCAAGATGTTCGCTTTGTGTACATATACATATATTAAATGCTCAACTACTACCAACTACCAACTCTTTCTCCTTTTGAACACATTGTCTGACTGCCTGACTTTTATGAATCATTTGGTGTGAGTTAGAAGCTGATTTTCTGCCTGGTTAAAATCACTTTTGCCTTTATATTCGATTCCTTGCGGCTTTCACAAGCATATACTGAATACTGTGGGCTCACAATTGAATAAGGAGTAGATGAGAAAAAAGTCATTCATGCATAAATTTCACATATTTTTTCTACGCAGGTAATTTGACTTCCAGAAGTGAAAAGAAGAAGAATCGTTATGTATGGGGATCTGAAATCTTACATGCATTAACGTAAGGTTATTAGGTAATGGCAAAACGTTTAGTAGTACGTAATACATTCATCTTCTTCACTCTTATACACTGGAGTGTACTTACCTTGTGTATATCTTTTCCTCAGTAAACGAAGATTGCATCCATATACAATATACAGTGTAATTTAAATTTATCTATCAATAATATCATGTATAATATTGACTCTTATGAGACAGGGCGTTTGAGTTTAGGGGGGAATATTTTCACCGGAGGGGACTTCAGTAGCTGGAGCATACAAGTATTGTGCATAAAATCTTAAACCGATAAAACTAACAAAAATCCATCAAAATATGCTTGATATGCGCGTAATATAAACTGTACCGTCAACATTTTCACTTGTTTTGTTACTGTCAGGCCGTTATTGGAGAAATAAATAAAAGGAAAACAGTGTTGCAAAAAAGGGGTAATAGGGAAATATCTGGTGGGATAAATCAAACATTTAAATATGGCAAATGCATGTATAAAATGCAACAAGAAAGGAGAAGCGAGAGAAATAAAAAACATTTAATACCTAGTGCTCAAGGAAAAGGGAAGGAAAAACTTCAAGATTCACAAACAGATTGAGACAAGGAGGACAAAAGGGAAAGAGAGAGAGAAAAGAAGAGAGGGGGAGGTGAAGAAAGTCTCTGGCTTGTTTACACAAAGACTAATACGAAGATAAATAATAGTTAATTGGATAATGGGACCTCCTTGGAGAAGCAGAAGCGGAAAATGAACACCAATTCAGATTTTTTTTATATGAATACTAAATCCTATGGTAGTAGAGTATTTTTCATGTGCATTGTGCATATACGTAAGACATAAGAGTCTGGTTTATAGTGTGTAGTTTCAAGCACCAGATTTCGGAGGATTCCACGCTCTCCTGATTCTGACTTCATGAGGCAACCAACGTTATGCGTTATGCGTCACCATACATAAGTGATTATGTATACAAAAGACTCGTTAGTTGTCAAAGCCACAAATTATTTACACGTTACACTATGTATTCTATGTATGTGTGTATGTATGTATGTACGCATGCATGTATTATATCGCAGGAGGCTCATTTATTCGAACATCCATGGTATGTACTCTGGAAAGATGGTTTAGTTAGTTACACAAAATTTCATATTAATTGTAAATTGCTGTACAGAACAAATGTGCGAACTCTATCATCAACTTTGCCATTCTTATCCTAGATATGTGTCTTGTGCTTTCATTGAGAATTTTGAGCTTACTCTACCTAAAGGGAGGCAAACAAAATAACTAACATACCAAGGAGGTGGGGTGTAATTACGTAGTTTAAATCAGTCTAGCTGTATAAAGTTGTCTCTCTCTGCTAATAAACGGTGCGCTCCGGTGCACAAGTCGTGTGTGAGCGAAATCAAAACCTTGACTAAAGAATAAAGAAAGGAATCTTTATTCATTGGAACATCAACCTGGTTTTTTCACGTAAATGATATAAATAAGTTTGTAGTAAGAACGGAGGAGAATAGTGAATTAAATCTTGTTGTCTGAGTGGCTTTCCTTTGACATTTAGTTGCTTTTTATGTTACTACCATGTGTGAAATGAACCAAATGAATTCAGTACAATCTGTACAGGATCTGTGGAATACCCCTATATTTATACTGTTGAAATTTTGCATGCGTGCATGGATCATGCAACGATGGACAGTCGAGAACCTGCCCAATCAACTTAATGTTTAAGTTTTGGCTTGTCTTTCACTTGTATGCATATTATGAAGATTTTTTCGATTGGTAACGCGAAGCTCAATTTTCCGTTTTACATTGAACACTGAGCACTAACTTCATCTTTCTCGTATCTATAATTTTTGTCACTTGACCCAATATCTTTTTAGGATTACGTATATGTATATACTGGAAAAAGATACTCGTGGTGGCGGCGACGGGCGAGAATAGTACTGGTAATAGTAGTAGTAGTAGTAGTAGTAGTAGTAGTAGTAATACATTGCACAAAAACTGGGAACGATTGGTAGTTCGTGTTTATTTCTCCCGTGAGACTTATTATCATCGTGCTCATCATCAGACGGTGTTTTAGATGATAGGGAATAGGTATACTAGGCTAGATTAAAAAGAGAGCTGTAGAAAAAAAACCGTCCGAAGTAGGACTGTGTAACCATGGTCCTCTATTCTATACTATAAATATATCATGCATACATATTTAGAGTAGATGTTACATCCCTGCATGAAATTCCCTTCTGCATCATAGGCTATTGACTCCTAAATTGATATGGCAGGACATGACCCACATCAAACTGGGAATCTCATTAAAGAAACTGTAGGAAAACTTAAAGATGAAACTGACTTAACACAAGAGCAGCCAGAGAAATAAGAAGTATCTATAAAACTTCTCGTATAAAACAAGTGAATTCAGTAGATGACAAGGACGACGACGTCTTCGTCGTCGTCATCGTTGACTCGATTCGATGGTGACGGCAGCATGGGCGATGGAAAAACTATCTGCCGTATAACTTACACTATCACTACACTAGCTATTTGATGAGACATGATCATCAACACTCATATTATATTATAACTAGAGGGTAAGAGTAAAGGGACGAAAAGGGTCGATATGAGGTTGATACGCGGTAACTGGTTACAGGCTCCAGTGTTTAATATGGCCTTTACCCTTCTCAAATTTTAATGCATTATTACTTCGATAAAATGACTGTATACCATTTTATGCAGGCATTGAGAAACTTGGAAGAAAATTTGAACAGCAATATGTTGGAAAGAGGGAGATGCGACAAAACAATAATGTAACAAAAACCATCCTGCTTACCTACACATTTAGATAGGCAGACGAGGACAACTGGTCATCATTTTAATCCATTTCTGCGTGGAAATGATTCTGACTTTTTTATCTTCTCTCCCTGTATTTTATTCAGAATTTTACACACATGGAGTGAAAAAAAGAGTTAGATTAATTTCTAAAGTTTTAATATAGTATTTTGGTTTTTCGACATTGCTATTTATTATTGCGAATAATTCTAGTTACTTTGTAATGAAAATTTTCCTTGTTAGACGAATCAAAAAATGAGAATTGGTCTTCTTTATAATTTGTCCTCCCTGCTGAATTTCGTACAGTGTATGATTATATACATATGTGCCGTTCTAACAATTCTGCCGTTGTAAGTGTAGATCTATTGAAATTTGTGCGATAGGAAAATAATAATGCGTGTATGTAGCTCATACAAATCTGCCATTCTGTATTACATGCATATAGGTGCAATGTGCCTATGTATCTAGACAATAGAAATGACATTTCATTGAGGTTTTCAAAAATGTAAAATAAAATGACTTTTGCACACAGTTTTAGACACACCTCACTACTGGCCGAGGAAGCAAAATCCATACAAAACTTTGTATGCCGGAGACCACATGGTTAATAGCGAAGGTGTCTCACAAAAGAAAAAGAAAAGTAGGAGGATTAAACAAGAGAGGAAGAGTTAAAGAAAAGAAGTCAAAGTCAAGTTTTGAAAAGTGTAAATAAAAGTAAAATGTGTCTGTGTCTCGAAAATGTCCACCTTCTACCAAAACAGAAAATGTGTCTTAACATGCTCGCTGAGTTACAGGTTCGAGGCAAGTCGTCTATGAATATGAATAAACGTATAAAAGAAGAAGGAGTTTCCTCGCAGAAGGTAAAAGTCAACATCAGTCGTCAGGTTGTTGTTTGCCCCATCTCTTCCTTCGATCCTTTCTTTCTCTCTCTCTTTCCATCAACTAAAGTCACCATCAACGTCCGGAGACGTATGCATAAGTATGAAAGTATACACAATGCACACTGTGTACATGTTATTCTTAATTTATTCCGTCCAATTGAAATTCTGAAATGTGACAAATAGAGTGTCATGTAGGTTCTGTGTCACTCGCCTTTGTGCTTCTGTATATATACTTGTATGTATAATATTTTCAATTTTCTGTCCTCTAGTTTTCGTCATTCAGCTCGACGTTTCTTGTGTTTGTTGCAGTATTTTACTTTATAAAGTTTGTCTGTTTATTAGGCATTCCAATGTATGTAAATACCTACATTCTCTTGCTCTCTCTCTCTCTTTCTTGTTCGAAGTTACTGAGTTGGGATTAACGATGATTTACTACTTTTAGAGTTGATGAATCGGTCTGATGGGAGTCGGAAATGGGCATAAATACATACACTGGGTTTTATTGTGTATAATGAGCTTACGGACTCGTAATAATTAATTATCACGGGTTCATTCATGACGATCTCGGTATGGATTGATGATGATGAGTAGTGAATGTGTCAGTCACTCAGGAAGTGTGGAATAATGAAGAGTGCGAGAAAAAATCCGACCGTCCTTCAATCCCTGTAATGCATAGCTACAGAAACTCAAAGTATAATATAATATGCTCCGTCTCCTCATCCATTATCTTATTCATGTACATACAATGTACACACAATAAACCCTTAAGATAACGCTGCCATGAAAAAACATTACTCTGCAGATACTAACTTTCTTTGGTATGTGTTTGATGGGTACGGATAGAAAATTGAAAAATTTAAGGTAGGTCATCAAATCTATTGTAATGTTATGATATGTGAAAAATCTCTAAGGAATAATTTTACCCTGATATATAAACGAAATTCAAAACATAAACATAAAATACACCTTTGGGGATCTCGAGAATTTTCCTTCAAACCGTTTCGGAAATAATATCCGGTAAGAGTATATCATGATATCATCATGAGATAAATATATATGGGGACTGAGTAGACATCTATTTAGGTGATAAAAGTGAGATTTTCTGCGTGTGTGTCCATATAAATACTGCAGTAAACAAAGTGTGTAACGTTTGGTCTCATGTGTGAAGTGAAAGGCGAGGCCTTGTTTTTTTCTCTCGCTCTTCCCGGCTAGAAACGTTATGTGTTATGTTGATTTCTTTATAAATTTCAACCATGTTCTTGCTAATATATTTACGAGGAGTGAAAAGTATGATGCCATTAAAAAAAATGAAGAAATGCATTATGATGCAGCATATTTGTTTAATAATATGTGCTCATAATATTGTATTTATAACGGCGTTTTTTCTCTTTGTATTTATATTTGTACAAACAGTTTAGAGGAAAAGCTCTTGTTCTCCTATGAGTTGAATTTAGTGTTTATATGTATACTATATGTGTAGCATGATCATCATCATCATGCAGAGGAATCATCTCTTTCTAACGTTTTTAGCTGGATGACTATGGATGGAAGTGAAGATTGTAGGATAGTTTAGTTCACAGGGAGGCAGCCATCTCATTTCAATCCAATATATTATCAGAGTCTGCCGTTTGTCAAAGCTCTTGTCAAAACAGATAGACCGCTAGCCATTCTTTTTGGTAAATGCCTCCATGGAATTTGTTTAGAGAGATGAGAGAAGGAGAGAGAGAAAAAAAAGAAGAGAAGAGACCGGTTTCCTTCCTTCGTCTTTTGATTCCATTCTTTACCCCCGTCTTAAAGTATCTGTAAATTCAACGAGAGAGAGAGAGAGAACTCTTAACTCTCAACTCAACTACTACCTTGGCCATCTAACTCGCTACCTATTTCAGATCTATTTATCCATCTGAATAGATAGTCTAAACACATACGTATACAGAAACATACACATGAATTATTCTATTATATTTACCTGATGTTGTACATACATACATATACATGTGTATGTATCTCTCTTACCATTCAGCACTCAACTTTCAACCATATTGGTTTCGTGACGAAGGCTATTACCTACCCCAGCTCTTTTCCTTTTCTTTTTACTCACCACCAAAGGCATCACTATGCTGTAGGTATGTACACGTACAATGTACATACATATAAATGTGCTTTTGGCTTGGTTAGTTTTGTGGCGGTGGTGGTGGCCACTTAACTTTTTGGCTCCTCTACGATGTATAGGAAAGGGATAGAGAAAATGGTAACTAGTAGAACTAAATGCTAGGTATTTAGGTGCTGCGTTTACACTAACAACTCACAAACATACACACCTACACTCACTCACTCGCTCAGTCAGTCAGTCAGTCATACATAAGCCAAAACAGAAAAGGGAGAAACTGAAACTGACAACAATTGTCCAGCTCCGCCACCAGTCCCTTATTTCGATACCCTATACCCAAAAACTTGTGTATGGATTAGACCTGTTCATTCTGCACACTTATATGAAAAGTTAAGGAGGTACCCCTTCATATTGTTCCTTTTGGATGTCTTAAACTAGGAAAAAAATTTCGTCCC
>JAQIVE010002906.1:0-18363 GCA_034698285.1 Sminthurinus bimaculatus | reverse complement strand
ATAAAATCGATAATTTTCGACCAAAATCAATAAAATCGATAATTTTCGACCAAAATCAATAAAATCGATAATTTTCGGCCAAAATCAACAAAATCGATAATTTTCGACCAAAATGTATAAAATTGATAATTTTCGACTAAAATCAATAAAATCGATCATTTTCGACCAAAATCGATATTGTTGAGAATTTTTGACCAGTTTTAAGGGTTTAACATTTGGAGCAATAATTGAGTATGTAACAATTATCTAGTTAGTGATTAATAAAAAGTTGAGCATCGGAATCGACCTGTACGGACAGACACATTAACACGTAGCTTCGCTCCCTACCCATTCACGCACGGCGTTAATAGCTTGTTTTTTAATTGTTTTTTTTACATATATTTTGTTCCTTAATGTATTATTTCACCGATTTAGTTCAAATTAATTAGCTTGTTATTTAAAATTAATGCATAAATATTTTTGGCATTGTCTACGTTTTTAAAGTTCAAAAACAAATACAATTATTGCGAATACGAGGGTAATACGACAATACTTTATATCTGTTTCTTTTCCTATAAGTAATAGTAATCCCAACATCCCAGCAAATGTCATGAGTGGCATCGGAATCTCACAAAAATTTAATGAGATTTTCCAATGACATTTTTTGACAAAGGCAACAGGGAAAATTAACTTTTTAAAAAAAAGGACGAGAAAATGGTTTTTTAACTTGGCAGATACTGATAAAAGTCATACTATGGCTGTCTCGACCTCATTTTTTACAGGAACAAAACCGTCTAAAAAACGTTTTAGTATTACAGTAATATTCACACAAAATCTATTACAAAGTAAATATGAAGAGCAGAAACGGAGAAGACTGGATCATTTACCTACATACTATGGAAGTACAAGATACAAGATTCAGCAGAAAAGACTGGGTACATGAATGGAAACTTTCCGCTTGGGGAATGTTTCCCTTATGCATACCTGAAAAAAATTAGATATTCCTATCCCCAATATTTAGCCTACCTGTATGTATTTACTTCCATTTAAAAGATCAACGTTTTGACAGCATTCAGAAATATTTTGAACCATACTCATGAAACCTAGAAAATTAAAGAAAAATTTGACCGCTTATACATAATACTTCATCAACACAAACTAGTGCTCCACATGGAAAGGAATCGAATCACCTAGCGATACAATAATAATATTGTTATCAAGCATTATTGTTTGGTTTCATTTCCAGCCACTGACAGTGATTGTACACATATAATGGGAATTTAATTGCTTTGATACCTTGTGGTTTGTATGTACATTATTTTAATTAACCCAAAATGCTCGGTTTCAACCACAAAAGTAAGTGCATTATGTACTCATAAGTAAGTACATAAAAACAGATTGTGTAGAAAAATTTATGGCTCGCCTCACTATTCGAACAGAACGGCAAAAGCTCCGTCCCCAATTAAGACAGCTTGCCACTCGGATGTACTTACCAAAACTGATACTCTTACATAATAATATGCAGGTAAGCGGAAGAAACTTACAATCTGCCAAAACAAAAAAAGTCATCGGCCGCTGGCATGATATGCAAGCGGTAAGCGGGAAGGCAAAAGCCAAAGCCAATATTACGCCGTTCCTCAAAATCAGCGAAGAAAAGGAAAGGAAATGGGAAATGTCAGCAGCCGCAGCTTGTATGTAAAATGCAAAGAACTTGACGACAATAGCAATAGGCAATAGCATCAAGAGTGCGATCAAGAATCGAGAATCAATTACAAGCACAGAGATCGTATTTATAACACTAACCTAAATATCTTACGTTTGTATCTATGTATACGCGAGTGAGCGGGAGAACCTTCGATTTTTTTGGCGTGAAGCAAGCAGCCGCTGCAAACATGTATACATACCATAAGCATTGATTATTGATCATTGATCATATTACAGAGATGCAAAATGCAGAGAGCAGTAAAAACACTGATGGTATTGCATAGTGCATAGAATTGCATAGCATTAACTTGGGCTTGCGTCTATCTATCTATCTATAGTAAACGTACATAGTACACGTAAGATTACATAAAGCGACCGCGATCCTCCGCTCCATTGAGCTTGAGAGTGAGCGAGTCTCAATGTTTTCAATTTCGATTTGGACCTCTGATCGGCTCACATCACACAGCACAACACATGGGATCAAATCAGATGAGAATTCAAATCCAAATCCAAGCACAATTCCATGTATATTGACTTACCTAATCGAAAAGCCGCAAGCCAGCTCTTTTTTTGCACTCATTGTCTCACCGTCTTATGCAAATTACTATGCAACTTTTTTTGGTGTATTAGCTCCATTTTTACACACTTTACACACTTTATATCCATTTTTTGTCGCGGCTCGATTGACTATACAATATACATATTTTTAGTAAGTATATTATTAAGCATGTGTGTACATGAAATTTTGCACAGTTGCGACGCCGATTGCCTTACTTTTTGTCATTTTACAATGTAAAAGTATTGATACATAGAATGGGACCTTTTTCTTCGTACTTTATTTGTATGTGTACTTGTGTGTATACGGTTGAGCGGAAAGTGTCTCAAGTCTAAAGTTGAATTTTTGCTTAATATTATGTAAAATTTCAAGCCCTTTCCCCCTGTTTGTGGAAAAAGGGAAGGAAAAGGTAACATTGACGAGTGTGGCCAAGTATAGATACTTATGCTATTGATATTGATAAATGTTTTGGCCCCGTGCACAAAAACACCTGAACACCGTGCTTACGTATAATATCATGTGATATGATTATAAAATTGGAATTAAGAATGGGACGGAGGGGTGAGTTGCTGATTTGGTCCTTTACATACGACCAAAGGTTTCAACCCCGAATGGAATTGAATCAAGCAAAATTGATGGAGGATCGACTTGTATAAAAATCGAGGGAAGGTTGACAGCCGGCATCAGTTTTCGAGTCGTCTCAGCTTCCAACAGCAAAAGTCCAAACAAACGTTTAAGATAAACATTGTGAAGAGAGTTGAGGAAATTATACAAGAAAAATCAAAATGTCCAGATTCGCTGTCCTAGTGTTGTGTGTGCTTTCAGTGGCCGTTTTGGCGGTGCAGGGAAAACATGGATATTCTCATCAAAACATTCACAATCCCGGTCACGGTGGATACGGCGGTATGACCTTTTATATGATTAATATTACATGGAAACAATTTTATGGATTTGAACTAAAAGTTTTACGAGTTTTTGAGTACAGGGTAAAAATTAAAATTATTTTGGGGAATTTAAGGACGAAAATTTTTAATGTGGTTTCCTTTTTACCCCATAGGTGGCGGATATGGAGGCAATTTGACCATAACAATCAATTAAAAACAATCCCGCTTGATTTTTTTTGAGCTTCCTGGTCTAAAAGATTTTTTTCTTTAAATTTTAAAACAGGTGGTGCCGGTGGCGGTGGTGGTGGACATGGAGGATATGGTCATGCTCACCCCAAATATTCCTACAGCTATGGGTGAGATTTGAGATTGATTTTGCTCACAATTTTGCCAAAATAATATTTAAATTCGGTTAATATATAAAAATTTCTGAATTTTTAGCGTCAATGATCACTACACCGGTGACGTCAAGTCCGCCAGCGAAAGCCGAGACGGTGGCACCGTCAAAGGAGGTAAAACTTTGGAAAAATTCCGCCATTTTTCATAACTTCAGCAATTTTTGAAAAAAATGTAACCTCAACTTTTTTTATTACTCTCTCAAGAATATTCCCTTATTCAACCCGATGGATCTAAGCAAACCGTCACTTATATAGCTGGTAAGGACACATAACAAAATTAAAAATTAACCAAAATTGAAACTTTTTTCAGTTCTTACAATTAGTTAGTCAATGCAAATAAAACTTTGTTTTTTTGTCCAAAATTAAAGATCACACCGGATTCCATCCTACCATCCACAGAACCGGAGGACATCATCCCGGAGGTCACGGAGGTCATGGAGGTCATGGAGGTCACGGTGGACATGGTGGACGCGGATATTAATACTAATACTAATATTAACTTCTAGTTTAATCACTAGTAATAATATTGATTGCCTAAATGTCTATAAAAAAACCTTATACGTCCACAAATTTTTGAAAAAGGGGGAATTTCGAAGAACTTTTTAAGGAGCCAAACTGGTCAATGCTAGTAAAGTCAAAGTCAAATGGCAATTATATTTTTGATATTTTTGTTATTACTTAAATACTTGATACTGCAATCATTTCACTGAACATGAAAATGAACGCAATTAACTTATACGCCTATCTACTTACTTACTTACTTATATTATTATCTATATTATTTTGTACTGTATTTTTATATTTTAATTTTAGCTTGAAATAAAAAAAGTAATCAACGTACTGAATACTAAATTGGTGTTTAAATTCCCGATTTTCTTTAATTTTTTTAATTAAGTACAAAAATCATACATAAATACTAATCTTGCATAATGAGAGTTTAAATAAAAAAAATAAAAAAAGTCACAATCAACTACTTCGAAGAACTTGCATAAGATACACAACTAAAACATTTTCGAAAAAAAAACAAAAAATCTAACCGTTTTTTAATTTTAAAAATCTTGTACCGTTAAAGTTGAGCATTTTTAGGTGGTTGGATAGACATTAAAGAATTACTTGCGGTTGCAATGCTTTTTGATCGAGAGAGTTTCCCAATAGCAAAGTTAGCTAGGTCAATGGCCCTCTTGCTGATCTCCGCCTGCTCCTTGGGGTCTGATACAACGACAATGGAACCACTACCCGGACCTGAATTTTTACCAGAGCCAACAGATTTAACGGGACCACTGCCCGGGTTTGAACCGGTGCCAGAGCCAACGGCTGATTTATTGGGTAGAGAGCCCTTACTTTTGGCGCCGGTTACTCCTGATTTTGTATTGGAAACGCTGGAGCGTGTTGTCGCTCCTTGACCCTTACCTGACCCCTGACTCTGACTTTGGGACTTGCCGGTCGACTTCCAACCCCCTGACCTGGTGGACGCCACGGAGGCTTGTCTGGATATGGATATCAAGTAATCCAGGTCACGCACACGTTCCACAAACCTCTGGAGAATTTTTGCGGTTCTCTGGCTGTAAAGTCTAAATTCAAGAATAAAATGACCTTTGACCTTACTAAATTCAAGAGGTCATTTTTTATTTCAAAATATGATTTTCAGTTGCTAGAAAGCTTAAACAGGACAATTTTTGTAAAATTTGGCGCTTACTCATAATTTTGAACATAGCGTATAAAGTCGGCTTGAACGGAGCCGCCAAATTCAAACTTGCCCATTTTCCTACAGTCACAAACGCGAATTTCCCGGCTGAGGAAAATCAAGGCGGTCTTTGTATAGATGGGATTGTTGATGTGGACCAGGGTGCAAAATATCATGACGAAAATGCTAAAGGTCACGTTTTGACTCGAGTTGTTTTCGCTCCGCCATTCTGGAGACTCGGACAGGAATTTAAGGGCGTCCCGGGTCATCTTTAGGACTCCGGATCTCTGGAACCAGGCTCGGTACTCACCGTCCCATTTGCCCAGTTGAAATTGTAAATCTGCGCCAAAAAAATCAACTACAGTTATAATTTTGTTGGTGTCACAGAAATCCTTGCTCAACCAATTTTTTTAATTACCCAGAAAACTCGTGGCGACAATCAGAAGCATCCCTTTGCGTCTCAAGTTACCCTTGACGGCCTCCCCCATTTTCAAGGTCTGCAGGGCATTCGGCAGGAAAAACATGAATTCACGACCAAAAGTTGCCGAGGTCCACAGTCGTTTTGAGAAGAGGAGGGAACTTTTGGTGGGCCCTCGGGACAACATTAGTAAGCGACACGTGGCCACAAACTTTTGCCAGCCGGGGTCCAGCGGATATTTTTGAAAGTAGGAAAAATTCCAGGTTAATATTGAAATTCCCGGTTCCGTATCCCACTTTGCAAACTGCGCGCTGTTGCGTCGACTCTGGTGGGAACAAATATGTGATCATCAAAATGTTAAAATAGTTTTGAGATTGTGTGTTTCGAAAACGGGTCAAAAAGTGAAAAGGGCTAACCAGCTCGGCACAAAACAAAGTCCAAAAGGCGGCCAGCGTCCACTTCTCGCCAGCCTTTATGGCGACGATTGAAGTTGAATTCGAGGTGGCCGCATCCGACTTGAGGTTTTTTGATAAACTCTGAAATAAATGATCTCTTGCTTTTTCCTTCGTGTCCTGAGACATGTGCATTTGGGTGAGATGGAGATAAATTGGTAGCCAACAGGGGCCGTTAAAGTTTGCGGCCCAATCTGACACTTTTTCCAAACTTCTTAGGTTTACCATCGCGGCCTAAAATTAAAGCAAAATAAAAAAATAAAGGAGTTTTTGTTTCAAAATAATTTTAGATTTGCTCATCAGCTTAAATGAAATGCAAAGTTGAGTTTGTTTTGATTCAAGAAACATTTAGACGCCTTTTTCGAAAATGCCCAAAATCTTGTTTTAAAAAATATTCAAAAACCCACATTTTTAAAAGTAAATATCTGGAAAGCTTCGTTTTTTTTAAATTCTTGGAAATCTTATTTTTTAAAGGTACCTACCAAAACTTTTCCGATTTTAAGAAAGGTCTAAAACTCAATTCTTAAATTCTTACTCCGTCTCATAGAAAAGTGCGTTAGAATCTCCATTTTTTGAAAAAACCTAAAATTCTCCATTTTTGAAAAACCTAAAATTATCCATTTGAAAAACCTAAAATTATCCATTTTTGAAAAACCTAAAATCCTCCATTTTTGAAAAACCTAAAATTATCCATTTTTGAAAAACCTAAAATCCTCCATTTTTGAGAAACCTAAAATCCTCCATTTTTGAAAACCTGAAAGTCGTCATTTAAAAAAACGTTTAAAAAGTAGTTTTTTCTAAAAGATCCTGAAACCTTTTCAAAAAAAGACTTCATAATGTGCGTTCTTTGAAAAAGTCTTCAAACGACCCTCAAAAAAGTTGAAAAATGGTTTTTATGCCAAAACCAAAATTTAATGCAAAAATGGCGTAATTTTGACCTTGCCACCTGGGACCTACTCCCTTATCGTATTCATCTATCGCTAGTTTAGGTACTTACCCTAAGCTTAAAGTTTGGTGCATTGAGGATGGTCAGGATTTGACAGCCCAGCGTGCAAATAATGTCCAGCTTCTCGTTATGCATCATCATCTCCATGGTAACCAGGGCAAAGCTGTTTAGGTCCATCTATTCAGGTAATACATTTTTTTGCATTTTGCCATAGTAAAGACTTGTGATTAAATAACGTTGAATCTGATCATAATACCTTGTACAAGTTGTCTGAGGTGGCAAAAAGGGGAGTGTCCGGGATATGGTCAATGGTACCTTTGTAAAATTCAAGGGTATCTAGCGCCATCTTCATTCTTGTGTACATACGCCTCTTTCGGTAGCCACAGATACCAGAAATTACGTTGACGTTCGCAGACTTTTTTAAAAGAGAGTCTCCCACAGCTTCCTCTTCTTTGGCCCTAAATCCAAAAATCCAATTTTTGAATTTTTAGACGCTTTTCAACATTATTTTTGTCGTTTTTTTAAAGAAAACTGCATAAAAAAGCAAACCAGCTATCAATAGATCTTCGCATAGTTTCCCAGCTCTTGGCCACAGATTCGGCCATACTCACGGCCGTTTCCATGGCAATTTTTCCGTCATAATCTAGAGCTTCGCCACTTTTTAGCAGCTCTTCAAGTGCCCTCACTTTCTCCACGAATTTGCCCATTTTTTCCGAGATGTCGATAGTGCAGAAGCTGATTCAAAAATTGCAAGATTTTTACCTTAAAAATATAAATTGACCGGTTTAAAAAATGCCATAGTAAGTAATAACGGACCCGGGTCGTGACCCTGACCTGGAGGAGGGGATGAGGGAGCGCGGGTCAAACTTTTTGACATTTTCAATATTAAGGACTCTGGTGTCCTTCAAAACATGGAGAGTTGTCTTGGTCAACTTGTCGTTCGTAGTATTGCTCAGAATGCAAAAGATGACGATGGTGATCTTGGTGATCAACTCTTTTCCCTTTGGATTAAAGCGCCAAGGTAACCGATTTCCAAGGATGTCTATGGCATGTCTGAGACGAACGATGAGGTGCATGCTCTCCAAGTATTTGTAGAAAATGTCAAATTCGGCCAGTCGAGTCAGCCAATCTGTATACATATCAAAAGGTCATAAATTATTTTAAACGTTCAGTAATCACCTAAAAATCAAGGATGTCTTTGTTAATTTGAATTTTTGTCGAACCCAAGTATAAACATGCGGATTTGTATACAATCTCGAAGCTCTGAAAAATTAAAAATTAAAATTATACAACTAGGAATTAAAATGGTGGAAAAAGAAACCAATAGTAAAAAAAGCCGTTCCAACCTTTGGGTCCCCTCGGTTGATGCCTTGCAAGACGCTCGGTAGGAAAAACCTCACCGAGTTTCGAAACTCCTGGAACTTCCACAGCTTTTCCGTCAAATTCCGATCCTCACACTTACTCAGCAGTAGACACAGCTCTAAATGGCGGAAAAATTTGTAAAACTAAAATTTTAAAAGAATATCGAAGTTTTTTTGTAGAACGAGCAATTTTTGGGCCTTACGTATAATTTGGGGCGTAGTTTCCGAAATGTGAGCCTGAAAGTGGGTCAAACTGAAATTGAGTACGGTGAGGCCCTCGTGACTCTCCCATACGGAATATATCGCCTGCAGCTCCTTGCCCTAACCTTTTCACACATTCATGAAAATTCCCGCTTTTTTAGGTTACGAGACAAAAGATAGGAAAAGCGGGAAAAATTATACCTTGGTGGTGTCGTCGTGATTGAAAATGTTCCAAACTCGGGCGTTGGGCATCGTTTTGGCCAGACCGTCCTCCTTGGTCACAATTTCATAAATGTTCCTTAATGTGGCCTCCAACACTTGGGCCATTCCTCCGCGATACTGATTTCGCGTGAAATCGTCCAAATACGAGTAGAGGGTCCCCCACTCTTTTCCGAAATACAGGAGAACTTCTTTGTACGTTTTCCAGGGCCACTTTCGCGTCTCCTGTAGGACAAAAAATTGCGTGCTTTGTCAATTTTCGTCAAAATTTTGTGAAAATTGTCAAACAAATTGCGTATTTTGTCAAAATTTTGTGAAAATTGTCAAACAAATTGCGTATTTTGTCAAAATTTTGTGAAAATTGTCAAATAATTGCGTATTTTGTCAAAATTTTGTGAAAATTGTCAAAAAATTGCGTATTTTGTCAAAATTTTGTGAAAATTGTCAAAAAATTGCGTATTTTGTCAAACTGTTGTGAAAATTGTCAAAAAATTGCGTATTTTGTCAAACTGTTGTGAAAATCGTCAAAAAATTGCGTATTTTGTCAATTTTCGTCAAAATTTTGAATTTTGTGAAAATTGTCAAAAATTACGAAATTACCTGAGTAAAAGTCCGCCGCTTGTGGAGTTTCCTAACAATAATTGCGCCCAAGCGGGCCACGGCGGGCTCCGCGTCCCCTTCGATGACCTTGTCCATGACCCAAAAAACGAGGTCAGCCAAGGGGATTCGAAACAAGGGGTCATCTTGACTGATATCCGGGATGTCCCTCAAGCTGGTTCTCAGCCCTACGGGATCCCACTTGAGAATCTGGGCAATCTTCTCCAGCGTACTGTAGAGACTCTTGCTTTTGACCCCATGACTGGTAAAGTGCCAGTTGAAGATCATTGGATTAAGTTGGTCATTCATGTCCAAACTCTCCTCTTCCTCTTCATCATCGTCCTTCCCTTGACCCGCTTCACACTTTGACCTGCACATGGACATCATAAATAGTTTTACAAATGTATTTTTGAAAATTTTGAAAGATTTTGGTGACCAAAAATCGGGGTCAGTCGTCACCTGAGCCGACTCTCGACATTCCAGCGATACTCCTTTCGATACTCATCCCCATGCGGGGTGTTGGGTCCGGGGACCGGAATATTTGCCTCGGTGGTGCTCTTCGCCACAGTTTTCAGATTTTGCGCTATGTCAGTGACACTCTTTCGAATGCCCGGGGGCACGAGGAGGTTGTACGGGAAGAATTCCGATCTACAGGTGTCCACGTGAATTACAAGGTCCGGTAGGGCCGACGTCAAGGTGTCTCGGACCCTAAATATACGTATGTGCATTTGTCAAAAATTTGTTTAAGGAGTTTGCAGGATGATAATCTGTTATTAATTTAGGTCCCAATTTTTGGGCTCCGTAAGCCGTACCTTGTAATTAGAATCGTGTAGAGGTCATTTTGAAATGGAGTCTTGACCCCCATTTTGTTCTTCATTCGGGAGGACAGAGACTGCGCGCTTTTCGACAAGTGTTTTTCTAGACTAATTAAGGTTATTGCTGTAAACTGGTTTTCGTAGATACGGGACAGGGCGCACAAGAGACAGGTCAGGATCCAAAGGGTGAGGTCATTGGCATCCGGGTCATCTTTCTACAATTCATTGTATTTAATTTCAAATAAAAGAGAAACTAGGCGCCAAAACAGATACATTTAAATTTTCCGCGTTCCAAAGCTGCTTACAATGGTTTCAAGGATGTCTAGAGCGTCTCTTAACGCCGAGGGGAAGGAGCGCGCCTCGAACTCTATGCAAAACTCCGGGGATTCCAGCAGACCGATGAGAAACTCTGCAAATTTTGTGCAAAAATTTAACGAAAAATTTGATGAAAAAATTCAAATTTTGGAAAAACCGAATTTTGGGACCATTTTTTACCAGTGTAGGACGCGCAGCTGTGGTGCATAATTTCCTGCAAAATCAAGCGTTATAATATTTTAGCGCACTGTAAAAAACAAAGGAAATGGCACTTTTGGTGCAAAAAATGTGGAAAACCGAAAATTGCAATTTGGCGCAATTTTTAGCGCATACCTTGAGGTTTGGTTTGATGGCCATTCTATACTTTTTGAGGACGACCGGGAGAAAGGACATGACCGTCGTGGCAAAGTTACCAATGACCAAGGATGAGGACTCAAAATGGAGCCAGTGTTCAATCAAGTCCATGGACGAGATCTGGGATGACCTCCAGTGTCTCTCCAGCGCCTTACTCAGACCTTTTTATTTTTAAACCCCCAGCGAGGTTGCGCAATAATTTTATTTTAATTTCCCCCAAACTAAGCTTTAAAATTCATAACCAGCAATAAAAAAGGTCTTACGTAAAATTGTGTTAGTAAGCGCGCTGACAAAAGTCTGGTAGTGAAATAGCGCCCAGTCTAAACAGCGCACGCCAGACTCGGTCCCCCAAATTGAATAAACGCACTCGACCGACTTGACCTAAAAAACATGTTTCCACTTTAAATTTACTCTAATCAAGTAAAAAGGTCAAGGTCAAAAGGTCAACAGGTCAAGGTCATCTCATTTTGTCCCACCTACCAGTTCCTCCCAGATGCGAATGTCCGGGATCTGTATCTTTTTTTTCTTCTTTTTCTGCACAACCTTGGGCTCTTCCTCTTCATCGTCGGTGTCCTCGTCATCCTTGGTCATCTCGTCAATGTTTTTGATGACCGCGAGATAGAGCTCCGCGCGACCTTCCTTGTAGTTCAACTCGACAAACTGAATGAGGTACAGGTAGATGACCTCCCAGTTAGGGCCCGAGTAGCCCAAAACCACCTTGTAAATGTCCCAGGGCACAGGGCTCAACTCCTAAAAAAATTAATCCATCAAGAAAATAAGGTTTTTTCCATAGAGAATCTTTTTATGATTTTTATTGTATTTTAAATTTTGGCGCGCGAACCTGTCGCCATTGCTCCGTCGCCAAAAGGACCTCCATGACCCTGGCGCCCAGCGCCAAAATTTTAGCGCCCCCCTCCCGATTTGCATTCTCCACCATTTTTTGCATCGTCCAAAAAGCCATGCTCCCCTGTTTGTCCGCCTTTTTCGTTTTCAGTCCGTCCTCCAGCTTCCGGTTAACTTGGCTGGGACTTCGCTCCGGGTTTTGACCCGCGGCGGAACAGCAGCTAAAGGGACAGCCGCTAATTTTACAGCACTTAAATTTCCCGCTGCTGATTTTACAGCAGGTGAATTTGCGCCCGCTGAATTTACAGCAGCTAACTTTACACCCCGCAATTTTACAGCAGGTAAATTTACAGTTGTTACAGGTACTGCAGTTACAGCGCCCCCCTCCATCACCACCCCCACGACCCTCGGCACCCCCCTTTTTTGGGTGAATACAGTTGACGAGGGCGCCCACGATATTCTTTGGCATGTTCTCGCCCAGTCCACGGGGTGAATCCAAAAAAGCAGGGGAAAAGGGGGCGAGGATTGTCATTTTCTATGGGGTAACACCATGCTGGTGTATAGATCGTTGATCCAACTAATTTTTTAGGTCAAAAGTCAAAGGTCAAAGGTCAGGTCACGTTAACCATGTTTCCCGGCAATATTCAATCGTATGTGTACAGATTTGCTGTAGCGTATTTAAGATTGGCTAGTTAATTTGTATGTTTATTATGCTTTAGTTTGCACAGTGTCATGGCAATAAATTGAAAAGTTAATAAAAATTAAATGGGAAAAATATTAAAATTTTAACTGGAGCTCCACAGAGATAATCTAACGGAAGAAGATCGGACTTTTAATTGAAAATGTACATAAAGTGAAGGGACGTTAAAGCATTTTGAGAGCATAATTATGCAAAAGTTTCGGGTTTCTTCCTTTCATCTTCAATTTTGACTGGAGCTGGAGAAAAGAGGCTGGAGCTGCTGCTGCCTTTTCCAGAGCCCAGAGCCAGAGAACTAATTTCAGGCTACATCTCCAGCATGCTTTCGTCTACTTTTTCCTCTGATGGTTTTATTTCTAGTAGTGGAGCAAATTGGACTCGGGCTCGGACTTGAAAGCAAGAATACATACATACATACATATTAGTGGGGTATAAAAGAGAATTGTTAATCGTGCGTAATAGTGCGTAGCTTTTAAATGACCAATTTATTTTATTTTTCATCCCCTCCTCCACTCAAATAGGAAAAGTGGGAGTAGATACAAAATGGCCATCGTATACATTATACACTATACAGTCTTCATTTCCATTTATTTTATTTCGCGACTTGAACTTTATTGAAGTACACTTGAGCACTTTCGAGCGCCCCACTGAATATTTAACACAAACTGCCCGTTTTCTCCGATTCCCCGAAAATGCGTGACATTTGACTCCATTTTAAATGCTCGTTGAAAAAATCTCAAGGCAAACGCAAAATACAAGACAAGAACCAGGAGATGAGATTAGTGATCGGCGTCGAACCTGATCAAATGCGGAATTCGGAATTTCCTGGACAAATTGTCATTTTATATTTTAAGATACATTTTAATGCACTTAAAGGATAAAATTCTCCCGGGTTTCTCCACAAGACAGGAAACTGGACATCCTGCCAAAAAATTGTCCAGAGAGTACCGGAGTTACAGCGTAACTAAATTTATTCAAATCTCTGTTTGTTTTGCATAAAAAAAGATCCATCGGATTTCTGACATGGAGATGAATACAAAAAGTCAACATTTGGAGATTTGGATTCGGCTGGAGAAATAATCCTGGACAATTTCTGTTTGTGAAGCCCGTGCGTGGTGTGTGTAGGTATTTTATTTTTTAAATGTTTATGTTTATATTCATATTCATATTTGATATTATTTCATGTGTCTTGAGCTTTTGAGCTGAAACTTGGCTCAGTCGTCTCTTCAAAATTCCAGAATTCCATGCAGAATCCAGACCATTCAACTTTATTCGACATTATATTATATATTATTTTCCTCCAGACTCCAGACTCCAGAATCTCCAGACCTTTGACTTAACATTTTCTTTGTCTCAGTGTTTGCTCTCGTCTTCTGGGTTTGACGTTGAATTTTTATGTTATGCCTTTCCAGGTTCAAATTCTCCAGGATTTTGGCAGCTCCGTCCTTTTGCCTTTGCTTTTGTCTTTGTTGTTGGCTCTGTTGCTGTTGCTACTGTTGGACGCCGCTTGCTTTACTTGTCGTCATTCTGTCAAAGCCATTTCGACAGTTTGCTTTGCTCTTCTCGTTCCTCGCTGGATTTTCCTGGATGGAAAATGTAATGTTGTTTTATGTTATGATTATCGACTGACACTCGAGTCAAGTGTATGAACAATGTACACATGCAGAATTTTATTTCATCCAGGAATCTCCAGCGGAGCTGGAGCTGGAGCTGGAGCTTACACGATTAGTCATGAAAATATAATGTTACGGGGTACATGGTTCAATGGTTCATGGAACTTGGGCTTTGACTGTATAATATTTTGTATTATGAGAAACGGGATAAATGGCGGGTGCTTCATGGAATTTAATGCTCTATGCTTTACGATTATGCGTGACATGACATGACATGAACAACCAAGACAGTGACAAGGCCAATGTCACTGTCGATTCCTCTCTCTATTGTACTCCGATTTTCCTTGTTTTCCCTAACATTTTCCTTTGTACTTCATTTGTAGTCCATTGTTTTTAGCTTTACTTTTTTGTTGTTTCTTTGGCATTTCAAATAAACAAAGATGAAGCAGAAAAGCATGGAGAAAAGGGTTGAATATTATGCGAGATGTGATGAAAGAAAATTGACGCTGTCAAAATTTATGGAGTAACTGTGAAAACCAGGGGAAAAAGCTGGAGAATGCTGGACAAAATGTACAAAGAAATTCTCTCACCTTGCTTCTAAACAGTACAGTCGAGCATATAGAGTAGGTAATTTTTATATGCTGTCAGTGTAATAAATCTCCAAAATTTTGAAGGAACATTTTCCATTTTTTGACAAACGGTTAAAACGTCAAAGTGTCAAAGGCAAGTGACACTTTGGTCATTTTTACGTATTTAATAGGGCTAGTATTAAAAGGCACCACCAAAACAATTGGTTTCACCACCAAACCTTCACCACCAAAAGTATTACCACCAAAACAATTGTTTTCACCACCAAAAACATTAAATCATCACCACCAATTCCAATATTCGGTACCACCAAAAAATAATTAATTTACCACCAAAATAAATAAAATTACCACCAACATTTAGTTAATTTACCACCAATTCCAATATTCATTACCACCAAAATTTAAATAATTTACCACCAAAATATAAATAATTTACCACCAAAATATAAATAATTTACCACCAAAATTTAAATAATTTACCACCAAAAGAGTCCTATGGGTTTTTCTATTACATCTGGGGCGTGTCAAATTCATTTACTGAAGGTGAAAATTTTCTCAAAGTTATTTCGTCGGTTTTGTGTTCGAACCCGCCAAACGGATTTTTTAAAATAAAATGCCTTCAAGTACTTGCCCCTATACGTTTGTCCTCTGCGTCGATTGGCACTATTCCCGTGATAATTATTCAAAAATTCGTAACTCCACCGTTCATGCACGGCGTTTGGTCAAAATAGAAAATTTGTGTGAAAAGAAATGCGCTACAATATTTCTTATCAGACTACAGCCGAAAAAAAATGTCCTCGGGGTCAAAAATGCAATTGAAATCCCATAGGGCTCTTTAAATAATTTAATGGGATCTGGTGCATTATTTGGGTCAAAATTTTAAGCAAGAATTAAATTTCCTTAGTTTTCCTTTTAGTTCGGCCGAATCAACTAAAAAAGCAAAAATATAAACGAAGATGAAAGCATACGCTTATTGTTGAATGGAAACCAAGCTTGAATTTTATGAGACTGTTTTAGTGGAAAAGCTCAAGCCAGTCCTGCCAGTTTCAGTGCATTTTTCGGCCATATACGCACAAAAAAACTCATGATATACTTTGTAGGGGGCTTTAAAAGCTCGGATACCAAAGTCATGAAAACATTTGCCATCAACAAGCTCGACAGTTTTTGCTCTTATTTGCGGCATTTAAAATTTTGCCTGGGTTTTGGTCGAAAGGGTCGTCAAGACGGTTGAGTAACAAATAACAATGGGAATATTTTTCACCAAAGCCTGCGAAAATTTCAATAGCATTTTTTGCCTGCATTATTCGGGCAAATATCTTGCAAATTTTTACATGGGTTGTTTTTTTTATGATCATTTTTTTAAATAAGATAGCAGTTTCGGCTTGAATTTCTAATTTGAAAGTTAAAGGGCGGTACTAGGGTGGCCCAAAATATGCTAGAGTTGTTGGATCCCAGCGCTCACGGGCTCAAAGGTACATATATTAGTGAACTTCATTCCTGTAAAATTTGAAGTAAATCAATCAACGTTTAGGTGGTGCGCCAGGAGTTCAAAGGTCACGAGGAAATTTAAAACATGATACACGTATTTCCTCATAGTTCCAGAACCCCTGAACCGATTTAAATGTGTGGTACCAATTCTGAAAGCTACTAACATACCCTACAATGTTTGATTTTACACAAATGATTTTAGCGGGTTTTTTGAAAAATTCCCGGGTAATTCCCCACAAAAACCCGAATTTCGGATCGAAACATAGACTTTTGTTATCGTTTCAAATTTTATAATTAAAGTTTGGGATTTTGCGGTTTCAGAACCGTAAAAAGTTTCAAAATCGGTTGAAAAATGAGGAAACGGCGGTTTTTTGAATATTAAAAGTCAATTTTATGATTTCGAATTTTCGCGCCAAAATTTTTTTCAATGGCACAGCCACAAAGAGCATTGAATTGTGATTGTTTTTCATAAAGGAACCAATCCTCTATCTTTGACCGTTTGACCTGTGGAGGTCACAGAGTTCAAATGATGAAATAAGGCAAATATGAGGAAAACATCACCAAACTACTACGACCTCCACAGGTCAAACGGTCAAAGATAGAGGATTGGTTCCTTTATGAAAAACAATCAGAATTTAATGCTCTTTGTGGCTGTGCCATTGAAAAAAATTTTGGCGCGAAAATTCGAAATCATAAAATGAATTTTTAATATTAAAAAAATCGCCATTTCCTCAATTTTTAACCGATTTTAAAACTTTTTATGGTTCTGAAACCGCAAAATCCCAAACTTCAATAATAAAATTTAAAACGAGAACAAAAGTCTATGTTTCCATCCGAAATTCGGGTTTTTGTGGGGAACTACCCGGGAATTTTTCAAAAAACCCGCTAAAATCATTTTTGTAAAAACAAACATTGTAGGGTATGTCAAGTTCTATTCCCATCACTGCACGTTTTTTGAAGTCTATCGAACAATTTGCTCTAAAATGGTACGAGGCTGGTCAATATTCGAATCCCTTCGTTTTTACACAAAAGTGTACAACAATTGTGTGGACAAAAACTGTGAATGGGCGATCAATGGCCAACATCAAATGGCTCTGCAGTTGGGTAGTTTGGGTAGATTGGACGAGGCTCTGGATTTGTATGAGGCCGTTCTGGAAATGGAGAAAAACCTGAAAGATCCAGACGAACGGTCCTTGCTGTTGACCAAAAGTCACATTGCCATTGTACTCTGCGATCAAAAAAAGTTCACCATGCCATTAAGCCTCTTGCAGAAAGTTTTGGAGCAAGAAAAAGTTCCCCGTAAGGACACTGTGTACACACAAGATTTGATAGCTCAGGTGTATTTGGGGCAAAATGAAAACACCAAAGCTTTGGAAACATACGAGAAAATTGAGCTTATTGTCGATCAAGATCCCGAGTCTCAGGATTTTCTCAGAGTCCGACACAACAAGGCATGTGCGCTGTTTCGACTGGGCAATTCCAAAAAGGCCACCGATATCTTCAATCAAGTGTACGAGACGAGGAAACGGATTCAGAAGGAAACCCATCCTTTGACCATCATCGCTCTTGAATGGTTTTCCCGAGAACTGGGAGCGGCAGGTAGACTTGACGAGGCAACTGAGGTCCAGCAAAAGGTTTTGAAACCACGCATAGAAGTTTTAGGCCTACATAACCCGGACACGGAAACGGCTAAAACCAATTTAAATGATTTTTTGAAAAAAAAGACCGTCAAGAATGAAAAATTAGATGCGCTCACTTATTGAGCATTGAACTACAGGATGCTCAATATTGATGCTGACAATAAAGAAAAATCATATCTCAGGAACCACTGCGAATATCAACACGGGGTCAAAGGTCATTTGCAGACATAGTGTGCAATCTTTTTCGGCATACCTGTCAGACTCCAGGTGGCGCTGCCCTCGAGGTCAAATTTTGAGCTACTTGGGAAAGTCGTCCGAATTTGAATTTTGGCGCCAAAATCCCGGGAATCTCGTGTTAAATAAACACATTTTAAAAAAATCATAATTCAAAATCGATCGATCGATTCGACGAGCCGAATCATAGAAAACCAAACTAAACGTATCTGCTAAAAAGTGTTGAAGTTTTTTTAGAAAAAAGGGTTGGCACCAAAATTCAAATCTCAGCGACTTTCCCAAATGGCTCAAAATTTGACCTTGTATGACCTCCAGGGCAGCGCCACCTAGAGCCTGGTAGGCCTGCAGAAAAAAACTTGCAGACTTTGTCTACAA
>JAQIVE010002905.1:0-18364 GCA_034698285.1 Sminthurinus bimaculatus | reverse complement strand
TCTGAAAAAGTGGGGCTATAAGCATGAGTCTGAGAGCTGTCCCAAACACTTGCTATGTGTTTGGGACTCGCTGTCTAACATGCCACATGCTTTTTCCCTTTGATTCTGTCGTTCCATCAATATTTCAACATTTAACAGTTTAGTTTAATTAAATACAAACCTATTTTAGATTAAATACTTAGTATAATTAGTGTTAGTTAGTGTGTTGTCGTCAAAATGGGTCGAAAAGTTGATTGGACGACGAAAGAGAAAAAAGGCCCAGGACGGAAAGCTCGGAAACAAGCTCCACCAAAATTCCCACAATTTGAAGGTCAGTAAATAGTAAATAAATACGAAATAGTTTAACTATAATTTCTGGAAATTTTAATTGTGCATGATATCTACATGTTGTTAATTTTTTTTGAGTATGCATAGTTGTAGTACATTTCACGTTTCAAAATATTACCCGGAATGTGTCATAGTTTGTCATGTTTAAATTGTTGTTTGTTGTTTGTTAGCCTTGTCATTAAACTTTGATATTGACGTTTTAATTTTTAGAAAGAGGGAATGCAAATAGAAGGAAACAACCGGGAGGTAGGAAACGTCCACTGTCTGACAGCCTTGAAGTTGCACCTCCATCTAAAAAGAAAGGATTAGGAGTAAAAGATGAAAAGGATTTTATCAAATTCAAAAATGGACCATCGCTCCTCGCTCCCCCGAAGAAACATTTACCGAGTACCAATCAAGCACAAACCAAGGCAGAAGCAAGATTAAGATCAGATGAAGATGACGATGATGAGGAAATGCAATCAGACATTTCCGATAATGAAGACGAAGAAGAAGAAGAAGAAGGTGAAAATGGTGTTGGTGATAATGGAATTGAAAGTTATGATGAAGAGGAGGAGGATGATGAAGATGATGATGACGATTTTCAAAATGATGAATTTGATGTGGACAACTCTGGGGAAGAAGAAGGAGGAGATGATGCTGATGATGATCTTTTACCTTTTGAAAGAAAAGCAAAGGAATTAAATAAGCAGGCAAAGATTGAAGAGTAAGAAAATTAAATTGCACTAACTAGCACATATTATTATACATAATATATTAAGATTCACATTTAAGTGTTATCATGGTCTAACTGTATGCTTATATTATTTACTATTTTTATTTTGTAGGGAAGAAGCAGAGGCAGAATTTAAAGCACAAGCCAACGATGCTGAGAAATTTCAATTTCCTGATGAAGAGGAGAAGGAAGTCTATGATACAAACGTGATTGAACACAGGATTCGAGAAGTTGTAGCTACACTTTTAGATTTTAAAAATAAGAGGGATCCAAATAGGTCAGTTTTTTTTCCTTTTCCTATTAACTACTATCAACAATCATTTTATTTGTTGGTCTTAATTATCTTGAATCTTGGATATGTTTTCAATTTGAAAATGTGAAATTATTCATGGTAATTTATTCTTTGAATTTTGATTTTTTTTGTGCTTACAGGAGTCGTTCTGAATATACACAATTGCTATTAGAAGATCTCTGCAAATTCTATGGATATAATGAATACTTGATGGATCGTATAATACAGATTTTTCCGTTGGGTGAATTAATTGATGCCCTAGATGCAAACGAAAATCCTAGACCCTTAACTATTCGTACCAATACTCTTAAAACAAGGAGGAAGGAACTCGCTCAAGCCCTTATATCCCGTGGTGTGAATTTGGATCCCATTGGGAAATGGTCAAAAGTTGGTTTAGTTATTTACTCTGCACAAGTGCCAGTTGGAGCGACACCAGAATATCTCGCTGGACATTACATGATTCAAGGAGCTGCTAGTTTTCTCCCTGTTCAAGCTCTAGCTCCACAAGAAAATGAAAGAATTTTAGATATGTGCTCAGCCCCTGGAGGAAAATCAACTCATATTGGTAAAAAAAATAATATAATCAATAAAAAAAATTCTGCTTCTTAAATGTTTAAATAATCTTGTTTCGTTTTAGTCCCAAGAAAAGTAAGGCATGCTTCATATTCAATAACGATTTTGTTTTGTTTTTCTTCTCTTTCTTTAGCTGCCTTAATGAAAAATACTGGTGTTTTATTTGCAAACGAAGTGAATAAGGACAGGACTAAAGCTATAGTGGGAAATTTCCATCGAATGGGGGTTAAAAATGCCGTCATTTGTAATTATGATGGAAGGAAATTGGGAGAAGTCATGAAAGGATTTGATAGAGTTTTACTTGATGCTCCATGCTCTGGTACTGGTGTTATTTCCAAGGACTCGTCAACCAAAATTCAACGATCGGTTATTGACATTCAAAGAAATGCTACTAAGCAAAAAGAACTTATTATAACAGCTATCGATTGCTTAGATGCTGGTTCCACAACGGGCGGATATTTAGTTTATTCTACTTGCTCGATACTTGTAAGTTTACATACCATTAGAACCTATCATAACATTTTAAACATGATCAAGTATGTATGTTTATTCATTTCACAACTCTGCAAACTTGCCATGATCGTTTGCCTCGTGATAATAATACACATGATCTATGTCATCAGTCTACAATCTTATCTTTGTTTATTTGATTTTTTTAGCCTGATGAGAATGAAGCTGTAATCAATTATGCGTTATCAAAACGAAATGTCAAATTAGTACCTACTGGCTTTGACTTTGGGACTCCAGGATTTACAAATTTCCAAGAAAAAAAGTAAGGCCATGTTACAAGGTAGTTGTAGTTTGTTTCGTGAATTTCATGATTAATGAGTAATAGTTGCAGTAAATGAGTATTTTAACCAGCGTTTGTTTGTATTTAAATTTCATTTTGTTTTATTTCAGGTTTCACAAAACCTTGAATTTAACCAGAAGATTTTACCCACACACCCACAATATGGACGGTTTTTTTGTTGCAAAGTTGAAAAAGTTTAGCAACGCAATCCCCGTAAAACATAATGAAACCGAGGACGAAGAAGACGAAATTAAAGAAGAGGCGGAGGAAATTAAAGAAGAGGAGGAAGAAACTAAACAAGAAGAGGAACAAGAAGAAGAAGCTGTCGTAGAAGAGTCCATTAAATCGACGAAACAAAAGAAGGGTGGTAAAAACAAAAATATTCCAAAATCAGGCGAAAGTGGTGCAGAGCTAACAGAATCTGCCGAAGAACCCAAAAAAGAAACTACTGCTACTACTAAAGGAAATAAAAAGAATGCCAAGAATAAAAATATTCCCAAAATAAAGGATAGTCCGGTAAAACAGCAGAAATCTATTAAAGAACCTAAACCTGATTCAAAGGCTTTAGCCAAGAAGAAGATTGTGAACAAAAACAATAAAGACGAATCACAGGATGATAGTGATAAGAAAGAGGGTAAAAAAGCTAACCTGAAGAAAAACAAGTTAAATCAAGAGAAGAAGCAAAAGAAGGACGTTGTTTTAAAATCAGACAAGGTTAAGATTATAAAGGAAGAAAAGAAAGCGAAACTGAAAAACATTAAGAAGGAGCAGAAGAAAAACAAAAAGTAATCGCAGTGAATATTAGGCGATCTAACTTTTTTTTATTCAAATTCAAGTAAATTCGTCCAAATTTTTATTTTATTTGATTACTTACCTTTCATCTTCATCTCCTGTAAGTTTTTTTGTTTTGAAATATATTATAATAATAATAATAAAGTTTCGTTATAATTATTGTTATAAACCGCTAAATATTTATCCCGTCGTTGTTTCGATTTGATTCTCAATGACCATGGGTATGACTATGACTAGTTATATTTATATTGCTAGTTGCAGTCGTTGATTTAAAGGTCCAGTACTCCATAAATGCATCATGGATTCCTCGTTCTTTGAATTATGTAACTCGTAATGACAAAGTATTGTAGGTATAACCAAAAACTTTATCAAAGAAAAGAACATGAGCATGACAGTAGTGATCCCTTTTCCCTATAAATTGAATTAATATGATTACATATTACTACGTTTGCTGGCTTGAGCAAAAAAACAGCTAGATACAAACATTTAATTACACAATCAATCAAATTTTCAAACTGAGTATAGGATTAGATCCAGATTATACCTTGTGCTTTGAGTAGTGGGTTGGACAGTTAAAATCAAACGCTGCTGGTTAAACCCAATACCGGACTGACTTGCAACTCTGTGTGTCTTTGCTGAACAGAAAATAGTTGACAGTATTTGAAAGAAGTACCGCACTCGTAGAAAAAGTAAATAGTAAAAAAAATGCCTTTGTGGACATTTTTGCTACATTTCTATATATGTACTTATATGCACTTCACTCGTTAGTCTTTTGATCTTCTGTAGTAAGTTACTATTAACTGTGAAAGTCTTCAAAACATATGTATGAGTAATAACTCTATAACTGCATAACTCCTAGTTGTATTTTTATAGACACATAAGCTAGTATGTAGGTATGTGTATCATAGTAGTCACATGGAGGATGAAGAACTGAAAGACACTTTTGTGTAAAGACAGTTAAGGAGATATGACTATGACATGAAATGAGATAAGATAAGGCTCCATCACGACTAAACTATAAAAACTGCTATAACATGAGGATTCGAATTCAGGCAGCAGTAACAATAATATAAATATAAATAATCATCGTAGCTTCAAATTTACGATTCGTAAGTCGTTTTATGCTCACCCATTAAGATACACGCCAAATAATAATCGTCATACTAAATCATAGTACTTCATATAGTTTAGATTTTCTTCCAGTATCTGAGCAAGACCACCAAGTCTACAAACTAGAAATTTTGCTATACGAGTTTTTTCATGCTGTCAGCATTTATTAGAAGCATCAGAAATCTGAAATCTTTAGCCAAATTCTGGTATTAATTTTTTCCTGCATTTTAATCCTTTTACCGTCTACTTTACTTTTGTGCGACGTAGGGTGGAGGATAGATGTATACGAGTTTGTTTATGGTATGAATTATGAATATGTAATAGAGATGTTTGATGATTTTAAGCACAACAAGGTCGAGCAATGCCAATCAGTCATCTTCTCCTTTAATAAGGATAACTATATAATATACAAATACAATTATTATACAATTACAATATGATAAACATAATATTTTACATAATATTACTTTGTAATTTGTAACGTAGATATTTTAACTCTTTTGCATGCACAATATTATGTGTCTATGTATCGTCATCATCACACTACTTATATGTGCAGCTTTTGAGAGGCAGGCAAAGACGACAAGTTTTTTATATTTATCGCGTCTTCGTATAATGTGTATATGAATTGCTCATCATGCATAAAAATCTAGTTTACGTGCATATCGTCATATTCATATTTTGTGAAGTCGTACATCATACACATACAAATAGCTACTTACACTCCTTTGACAAAATCGTGATTGTTACAAATTTGTGCAAATTGAACTTGTATAAAACTACACATTTGACATTAGAAAAATTATAATTTAGGGTTTATGGTATGTGCGAAAAGAATGATGATGCACATTTTTTCAATTATGTTGCTTCTTGAAGACGACAGTCGTGAATTTTTCTTACATATTAATGTAACACTTTAATTGTTTTGGGTATATGTGGAAGAGTCAAGACAAGAAACGATGAGTTACAATTTTTGCTAACCGCAGTCAGTCTCGATTCTAGTATTTAGCATAATGTATGTGTATAATATAAAATATAGAATATTAAAAAACATGAGAAAAAAGAGAGTACCTTCCACTGTAATTAGGATTTTAAAGGTCTACCTTGAAAATTTGCTCTTCGTTGTCATTTGTCATCGTTCAACTATACACATACACAGTACAAGAATACACATGAGGCTGTATATGTACTACTGTAAAAGATGAGAGCATTTATTTGTGTTTGCTTACAACAATAACAAAAAATTACAAGTAGTGCAGCGTGCATAATAATGCATATTATTTACATAATAATGGCTATGTCTACATTTTGAATCCTGCCTATTATTATACATATGTAAGTATATTGGTATTTATTATTTATATACATGCAATGTCATGATGTTATAATGATGATTTTTGAGACTTAACCTAAGCTGAGCTGAACTGAGACTCTGTGTAATATATAGATAGCCAAGAAAGAAATAATAATTTTTAGTCAGAGCTCGATTATGTTTTATGGAAACATAATAATATCCTAATAATACATGGTAGAGTAGTAAGCATTGAGCAGTATTCACTAGAGTATGTAGTATACTTGAAAATGGATTTTCCAGGGGTTGACGCACACATAACAGCCTTTTATATGATTGTAATTATAGTGTTTTGTAGTTGTTTCTACTCTCTCATTTAATGCTTTTAATTCCGTCCCTACGTAAGTCAGTCAGTAAGTACATACACGTTACTTACACGTTTAACTGCACACACACTCTCTCTTGAATTAAATTTCAAGCCTAGATTTAGATGCTATCGCTCAAATTTAAATTGTCGATAAAAATGGTTTGAACTTAAATCTTAAATGTGTATTGCATTTCATGTGTGTGTGTTCAAACAACATAAAAACAGCAAAATCATATTACACAGATGCAAACTATACTTTGAAAAAATCTCGATTCGATGTATACTTACAAGAAGGATTAAGTATTAAAATTATGCATAAAATATTCTGGATATTTCTCTCTCTTTCATCTCATGTTAATTTGCCATTAATCTGTTACTATAATATGTATTATCATCATCTGCCATAAAGGAAACGAAAATTTTCCGTCAATTCAAACTTGACTGAAAATTTCTTTTTTGACTCCGATTATCATATTAATTAACATTAACATGATACTGGATACAAAGTCATAATAAAATAACACACACACACACACAAGGTTCATGATTCCTGAGTACATAATACATATGTGTATTACATACTTTGCTTACAATCTTTGCATTTGCAGTAGTTAATTAATACCCAAACTGATGTCATGAGTTAGTTTGAGGTTTAGTGTTTATTGTAACTACACATACACACATTGTGTACTTCAATTTAGAGTTCAGAACTTGAGAACATTCAGCTTATTCTTATTCTATATGAGAAGCCTTTTCTGTATTTAAGTTGCGTACTTGATACATGTATCAGTAATTTGTAATTTGTTGTAAGAACCTCAAATATGTATGGCCTGTGTTCGGCATTCTGCATTCTGCATGCATACATACATAATACATACACATGTGTATAAACATGAACATGAACTACAAAAATGTTGCCTTTGTTGTTGACTGTTGACTCATTTTAGATGTTTTTCATTATCTTAATAGTTGGCATGGCTTGAAACTCGACAAGAGTTGAACTCACTGATTTTTGCTGGCTCTCTCCTTCTTGTTCTGCTCGCATCAAAATATCATGTCAGTATACTATACATAGAGGAATACTTAAATATATATCTATATCATTTATTATTATTATATGTTCATAATAATATTATGATATAATACCTGAGTAACTATATGAAGTATGAAGTACGTGCACATGCATACCGTGTATGTATCATAATAATTGTTTATAAGTAACATAATATATTATTTCTTCAACACATCTTGAGTCTTGAGCATAATATACATAATAGTATTACCTCTGCCTTTGATGCTTAAAATACCGTCATACATATTTCCGGAGGAAAATTTTCACACTTAACATATTACACGTGTATAATATAATATACTAAATATATACAAGTCTCTCAATAGCTAGCTGCTATATTACCGTAAATGTTCTAATAGTAAGACTGTCGTACTATTAGAAATTTCCTCGTAAGACTAAATGCTGCTCCATTTAAAAAGCACGTAGCAAATTGCCCCGGGTCGTACTATTGGATGCTGTCTTACTAAAAGAACATATACGGTACACGCGGACATGTGCATAGTGCGTAGGAGGTTTCTCCATTCTTTCCGTCTTTAAGCATTTCATCGTCATTGCTGTCACTGTCGTCTCCCTTTTTAGCCACGATACAATGTATGCATTAGATATTAGATATCTGTACACTGTACAATGTACATTGAATTTATATTATAGAAATAGATGCAGAATATCATTGAATTTTATTATAATGACACTGCACACTTTATACTCACTGGTTGGTCTCGTCGTCGTATTATCATTATTATTTCCATGTATTTCTACAAAGTCTTGGTCGGTAAAGCGGTGGTTCTACCTATGTATATATTTTGTATTGTATTTCTCTCTCTCTCTCTCTCTCTCTCTCTTTCACTCTCGTCTTTTACCGTGTACAATGCGTGCAGACTGGCTCAGACTTGATGAAAATGTAAATAAAATTTGTCTGCTGGCTATATCTATACATAAATGATGGATGTAAGAATCCACGCTGTGCATTGTCAATTGTATTTTATGGTGTGTTGTGTTTGTTGTGTGCCTGTGTGGCTCTCTCTATCTCTCTGTCTCTCTCTCTCCTTCTCTTTCCCTCTGTCCCCTGCACTTTGTTCCTTGTGTGAGCAAGAAATAGAGATAACTTTGGGATTAAGATTAAGTTGGAGTTGGGAAATTTAAACTATATACATAAACACAAGTATAAGTATACATGTAAAGTGTAAGCTGCTCTGACTCTTGCTGCTGCTGCTTTTCCTTTGTGGAGGGGAGAATTTTATTTTTATTTTATTATTCACCTCGATGCATCGAATTGCATCGAAATCGCATCGCACTTGCGGTTCACCAACCAAGAACCAAGTTCAAATGTATATTGTATATGTAAATGGGCTGCGTGCATTCATCCAGATCCAGACTGTAGAGCCTCTATGTAGACTCAGACTCGGTGTGCAGCCCACCTTGAGGAATAACTATGCATAAAATTGTATCAAATATTCATTTGGATGAATGATAAACATTGTTTCGATTAAGAGCAAAGCCACTAAGGATAAGGAAGTAAATAAGAAGTATAAGGAAGAAGCAAGTTAAGAGCTAACAGGACAGAAGACAGAACGGGACAACACAGCTAGAATTTATATTACATACAGTGCATTGTATTCAAACTACTCAGTTTTTTTTCTCTCTCTCTCTCTCGTTTGGCGTTGGAGAGTAAATAGAGTGGAGAACATCCGGTATTGATACTGTCCCGATCATAAAATTGAATGCAGAGCGAGAGTGACGAAGGAAAATGTGTATCACAAGTATGTAGCATGTATAGTGGAAATGGAAGGGAGTAAAAGTAAAAGGGCAGGTAAAAGTGAGTGCGTAAATATCATTGTATTGTATTGCACACACACGATGATACATTTATCCAAATGATATTTGATGGTTTCGATGGTGTACGTGTGTGTATGTGTGTGTGTGAGTGAAGTGTGCTTCAATTTTGTATCAAGTCTATGGCGTAGAGAGAGAGAGAGAGAGAGAGAGAGAGAGAATATGAATCGGAGGTGAGAGTGAAATGATATTTACACGAGAGAATTGAGGATTGAGAATCGGACGAAGGGAGGAGGAGAGGAGGAGACAGCTGGAAGTCATGGAGAGACAAGGAAAATAAAGTAAATGTCGAAAAGTGTGTGTCGGCTGCCTGTTTGTTGTCCCTCGATCTGTCTGCATATTGTGCGTGCTACATGCTACACATACATATAGTAAAAATATATATATATGTGAATTGACATTGTAAAAATCTTGTGTGAATGTATTTGATCTGCTATCCAACGTACGTGTATACATACATGAAGAATATACATATGAAGATACTTATACTTTTAGAAAAGGAGTCGAGGGGTGGTGTTTGTGGTGGTTGGTTATAAATGCTTCCTTTTATTTTCTCTCTTGACGACGACTAGCACGATTCCTCTACTCCTTTTACTTTCTATAGTTGCTGCACTCTGCACTCTTCACTTAGTTAAATAAATTCGCTAGTTCTATTGTATTTATTCCAGCGGATCTCACCACGTCATGTATGTACAATGTACATTATACATGGATTTTTATATTCTGATAATATACATTGTGGAGTTGTATATGTATATCGTATATGTCTTGTCTTTACCTTTGCTTTATCTTTGTCTTTTCTTTGTCTCGAAGTTCGCTCTGTTGTCTTTTTCGACGAAATTCAGCCACGAAGGTTTATGTACATGTACATGTAGGCTCGATATTTCTCGCATTTGTTTTGTAGGTGGTAAATACCCATTTTTATCCAGACACATTGAAATGCATGCAGACAGAGAACAGGATTCAAAATAACACAACGTGGAGAATAATGTGAATCCATTTAGAGCGACGGGCTGCCCTGTCACAATATTCCACGGATATAGATTGCGGCGGATATCTGAATTCCTCTTGTTTGCATGCATGCATGTGCGGTGAATTTATTCGTGTGTCTATACGGGGAACAACTGCAGGTCGTGGATCACTTTTGAATTTCCATCTCGTCCTCAGTTTTGAATCTGTGTATATATATACAATATACATACATTAATGTATATGAATGCATACTGTACAGAATACAAATACGAGCTATCTCTTCATTCCTTCTATATATATATTATTGCATTGTATACATTGTGTACTGTTGTAGGCTGCGAATGTCTGTCGATTTGGGAATTGAAACATTTTTCAGTGGCAGCTTTTGGATTACTCCTCTTTGTTCACGTCCTCCGTTTGTTGAATCAATTATCCATGGCAGAGAGAAAGAGAGAGAGAGAGAGAGAGAATATGTCAGAATTCAGTGGAGAAAATATGCTGTCCTCCGTCCCCATTGAGAAAATATCAACTCATATAATGTCATCACATGTCTCCACAAAAACCACCAGACGCATGATTTTTATGCATGTTTATGTGAAGAATATTTATAGCGGGAAGCTCGGCGTATGTTATATGTATTTACTTATGTTCCAAAGTGCTAATGGAGAGGTTGCATTATCATTATTATTATTATTTGTCTGCCGGTAAATAAGCTGTCATGGCTTCCTTTTCCCTCTGTGTATATTATCTATGCATAATGCATAATGTACATTGTGCGTTTGGATGAGGGGAAAATAAGTTGGAAATGAACAAATTAGGACTGAGCCCATTTTATTAAACAAGATTTGGCCTTTGTGTCATGTCATCTGTGATGCGGATGCGGATGCGGAGCCGTGAATTTTTTCATATCCATTTTTATCCCTCAACCTTCCACTTTTCGGTTAAAAGGTTTGCTTTTCCTTTATGCTGAATATTATGGAACGGGCCTATTTGTGAAATTGAGGAAGAAGCATAAAATTTGAGATTTCTTCTTGTGCATACGTATACATATATACAATGCCAGTGCATAATATGGATATTTTTTCTCGGGAAAAATATCCAGAATCCAGAGAAATCCAACATGAGACAACAACAAGTATCTGCAGGACACTGGATTTTTTTGCAGCGTTTAGCAAGAAGTGGGACGACGACGACAGAGACGACTATGACAAGGGACGTGAGCGTAGGAGGAGGGCGAACATGGTGACTGCGACTGTGACTGGAGATGACAGACTAAATTAAATGCTCTCTTCCTCTCCTCTTTTTTCTTCTCGACAAAACTACTCAGTATGAAATTGTGACTCTTTTTTGGCTCGGTTGAAAAGATGAAAAGGACATTTTACGTTTATGTATAAGTATACCATGGAAAATGTAACCTATATCTACGCATTGTACATACCATTACGGCTCCATGTCGTTGTTTTTTCGTTGTGTACAATGTATGTACAAGCAGTTTCCTCCATGTTTGTCTCGTTTGTCTCCGTTTTCTCAAGTTTTTTGCAAGGAGACGTTCTGGGGAATGCTATAAAATATGAAGGAAAATTCTTGCATTCACATTGTGTGTACTTACTTTGTGTACCGTGTACAGTGTACACTGTACATACATATAAGTATGAGCAACTTTGTAACTTTGTATCTTGTGTTACTACATATGTACTGAGTTTCTCGGCAATTTTTTGCTCTTTTGGATTCGGGAGCTGAGCTGAGCTGAACTAAACTAAACTGAGGACAAAAAAAATGACAAGAGAGAAAAGTCAAAGTCGTAATCATAAAAGAAGTGAATAATTTAGAATTCAGACAAGGATAAAATAAAGTGGTGAGGAAAGAAGAGTAAAGCATGTGTATGTACAATATATATATTATACTGCATGCATACATATTGCATATCTATATTATATTATGTGTAGGCGAAAAGGAAAAACATCCTTTGGTTGTTCAAGAGAGAAAGAAGTAAAAGGAACAAACAAAAACAAGCATTGTTTGGCTGTCAGTGAAATTATGAGATAGAGAGAAAAGAAAAGGAGCAAAAAGAAAGAATAGGGACTCTTACAAAAAGATACGGCACAAGATATACTCAAAAATAGGAAAGTCAAGGATGTATAATGCATTTGTATATATACTAGCACTGAAATGGAGTGGAGTTGACTATCTATATTGTGTTGAGTATTATTGTTATTATTAGTATTATTATTATTACTATGTATTAGTACCAGCGATGACTTTGACTTTGAGTGAGCAACAGGAAATTGATGGGACAAGAATTACAGCACAAGAACTAGCATCAGGATCAGCACAGGAACCAAGGGTGTTGTTCAATGTGACTTTATACTTAATGACTTCCTCTCCTTTCTTTGTATATGTGTACATACATATATGTAGGAAATCCCAGAGTTCTGTTCACTGGACGTACATATTATATAATATGTACATTGTACATACACAGTGACAGTGTGCACTGTGTGTAGTGGATTGGACTGCACTTTTTCCTATACATATAGGGGTACTTATACATGGAGAGAGACAGTACATACACTAATACTTACTGTTAATTTCACAAAAGTCACGATTAGTCTTCACTCTCAATGACTAAATAGACAGTCAAAAGTGGAGTGTATGACTATGAGAGTATAGAAGGAGAGGAGAGAGTACGAGTACGAGTAAGAGTAAGAGCGGGAGAAAGAGAGAGGCTTGAGTAAATATACAAAATAAGCACTTTTACAAGTCGGGCACGGTGTAGTACAGGAAATTTGAGTAAAAAGTACAAAATAAAGAGTCAAGTGGAGCTCCAAAGAAGCTTTATGTATGTGTATATACATATAATACCGAAAGAGGCTTTTTATACATATATGTATAAAAGACTCGAGACTTACTGGAGAAGTCAATGAAAACTTGGTAGGGTGGGCAAGGGCAAAGTTTTCCGTGTACTGTACATGTATACAGCATTTTAAATGAAAGAGAAACAAGTTCAAATTTAAAAAATTTCACGGCAGATATTAAATCACTAGGTTTAGATTAGATAAAATGTAGGACTTTTGTATAAGCTATGTATTTTATATCCATTTGCTATTTTCAAAACTTCCGGTTGTAAAATATAGGAGTTCAAAGCGGGTCAGTTTTACATCGTGCCGTACATATAAGTACATGACATATTGAAGGAACTTGAAACGTGCTTGCTTTTGGCTTTGACTGTGGTTTTGCTTCGGCTATTCGCATTCGGACGTACTTTCTATGTATGTATGTACTGAAGAGCTGAAATAGTATCCGATAAAATTCTCCAGCTAAAAACCCGATCCGATGTTCTCTCATGTTTCACTCTGACTCTAGCTCTAATACTTTTCACATAATATGTACATATACAATATTATACGTATATAGACACTGTCGTTAATTCTCTCCATATTTTTTCTTCGGGTCCTTTCACTGTGAACAGTGAAATGGTCATAAGTTGTATCTATAAGTACGCCGAAGCTTGATTTACTCGGAACTTTGAGCCACTTTTTACAGTTCACGTATATAAGTAAACCTGTGATCTTAATTCGTGCCGAGAAAGACATGGTACTGATCATTGAAGAAAAGGGCAAAAGTCATGGACAAATCGGGCATTTAACTTTTTCTTCCTCTTGGTTAATAATTTTTTTAACCAATATTCAACATTGTATCAAGAAGTATGTTGTAAAGTAAAATTAGCTAAAGCTATTTCAACAATAACTTTCTTGTTCATGTCGATCTTTGGCTTTGTGGAATTCTGGGTTGTGATTGCTTTACAATTTCAATCTCCAGAATCAAGACAAATTGATTCATATTGACTACATACTTGCATTGTACATTGTACAGCGAATAGTCAGGAAAGAATTGCTATAGTTTCTACTTCTCTTGTACAGTTGGCCTATTCTCAAGGCGTATGCGTATAGCTACATATTCTACATAATAATATGTACTTTTACTTTATATGTTAGAAAATGCAGGATAGTTACAAAGTACAAGACAAGACAAGACAAGTGAAATTGGTATGGGACACGAGACTTGGTTTTCACAGACTCTGAATATTTGATAAAGGCGCAGTTAAACTGCATAGAGTGTGGCTCAATGGTGATTGATTGACTGACGGACGGATGGACAGAGAGGGAAGTGGAAATGTCTCCCCATATTGTACATTGTACATCTTTGTACATAATATAAGGAAAGGGACAATGCCCGCTGCAACAGATAAATAAGCGAAGAACTTTGTCTTTGTCTGATGCCTCCTCTTCAATTTCAGTTCTCTCTGTTCTCCTCTGCCTACGCTCTACACTCTACAAGCTTGTTGGGGTGAACTAGACAGGAATGAAACGGAAACGGAATGGGATAGGGAAGTTTGAATTTTGGAATTTGGTGTTTGTATCTCCCGGGACTTCATATCTTTTTTATCTTCAATTCTTGCCCTGTGTCGTCTTCATCTTGACCAAAAATAGGGGGAGTCAAAGGAGGAGGACTTTGAAGGAAGGGTCATATAACTAATAGAGTAGTTGTCGAGATGTGGATTTGGACATAATAGTCGTGATATGGGGGAATTTGGAATTCCTGCAGAAGAAGAAGCTTCAAATAAATAAATAAATAAATGAAGGGAATTGAAATAATTGAGTGGAGAATAAGTGAGTGACTTTTCGTCGACCCCCGCTCATCTTCTCTCCCTTGTCCATCCCCTTTCTCTCCTACTCTCTGTTAACCATTTATTTATTGTATATGTATGTAGTATGGTATGGTATGGAACCGGGAAAATGGACTGGACTCGAATGGAATGGAATCGAGATGGAGGGGGAAAGGAAACGAGAGGAAAAAGAGATCTTTTAGAGCTTTAGCACCCTTTGGACAAAAAGAGATGTACAATGTACGTACAAGTTTGGAGCTTCTTTCTCGTTCCTCGTGGCCCGAGGAAAAGAAGATTCACAATGTATCTTATTTCTATTCTCCAGCTTGGCAACGAACTGGCTTCAATAGTTTTCATATCCATACTATACAGAATATTCCATATGGACTTGATAGTTTCCCTTCTATTTCTTTTCTGCTGTACAAAGGAGCCGCAATGAGGGCAGAATAGGGAAAGGAAAGCGAAAGGCAAAGCAAAAGCAGAGCTGAATGTAGAATGTAGCATCTTAATGATTCTCCATTCTCCGGTTTTCTCTGGCTCCAGAACTTGAGAATTGGAGTCACAAAAAAAGGAAGAAGCGAGATTTTACTCTTCGTCCACCATGTATAATGTATATACATATTGTATATAATATACAACGTGTAGAAGCCGCTCTCCATGAGAAAAATGAGAGGAAACGAGGAACGAAGAGAACGAGTGACGGGAGAAAGCAGGAAGAAACTTTGGAGGAGAAAGGGAAATTCATTGTTTTCATTTTGATTACATATCATACATAAAAAAGCGTATGGTTCCCTTCTCTTCCTCTTTTCATCATGAAAAGTTTTGAGGGGAGACGAAGGACGAAGAACGAAGAGGCTGAGGAAAAGGAGCAGAATAATAACAAGAAAAATTATAGCGAGAGGGAGAGAGAGTGAAAGGGAAAGTCAATTTATTTCTTCGTCTTCTTCATCTTCTTCCTGTTCCTCTGCCTCTCTTTCTTCAACTTGATCATTCTAAACTGGGAATTCTAAAGGATATTTTTCACAATATGCACATCAAGTTGCATAATATTGTATAGTATATTAAATTATGACATTATTATTGCGAACGATGTTCGAGCAGTATTCCATTATTTTATGTTTTTATTGTATATGTATTTTCCTGTAAAAGTCCTACAGAATCTCTGTCCACTAATTGCCCTCCCCTTAAAGTTTAAATGTTCAGAGCCCGACGATACGATATAATATGATACGATACGATAATATACAGAAAACAGATTCAGTCATAAAAAGGCGAACAACTTTCTGCCCCCTTCCGTTTTTTCCCGTTTTTACATGAATCTTTATATTCTGCCTTCTTTTTTGCGTCTTTTTTAACCCTTTGAAATAAACGAGGGATGGCTTGTAAAAATGTGCAGGCAGGCATACATATGAACTATGAACAATACAATACTTATTGCAGTTTTTGTGGGGTGGTTGATTCCTCGGCTGCTTGCCTGGGTTTCTTGCCTGGTTAGTCCTTTTGCATTCCAGCAAAATGAGGGAAATAGAGTTGTATTATGTATTGTGTTGTTGAACACAGTACACAGTGTCTTCATATGTATGTATTTAGTTGGTTCCTACTCAAGTTGTGTCTATAGTTTTGTCACAATCTGAATTCTGGGAATTCTTTCTTTATTACTTCCAGTCAAGAGCAGCAGAGAACATACATAGATACATGAAGAAGGAGTAAAGGAGAGGAAGGAAAATAAGCAGTGTAGGGCATTACTTACACAGTTTGAGTAAATTGGAGTATGTAGCACTTTTTTCTCCAAATGTTCTCCTTTTTATGTTTTATCTGGTGTATGTGTATTTGTGTGTGTGTGTGTGTGTTTCCATGTTTGTTTGTTGGTTGGAGGAAACTTTTGGAAGGGCTTTTAAATGCTAGGCGAGGTGATCATTAGGAAAGTAAGTTGTGAGTTGAGCCGAGTTTTGTTGTTTCTTATGCTATAGTGAGGAAAATGTGTGTATTTGTACTTGTATTTGTGCTATTTCCAAGTGAGTAAGTAGAGTAGAGACATATTGTATGATATTATATTATACATTATATTATGTTGTACATCGTCGTCGTCACTGTACTGTACATTGTACATGTATACTACATTTTCTCGAAGAAATGAAATACATGCACGTAGATGTAAGATGTATCTATAGAAAACAAGGAACAGATGCGGGATTCACGAATTTCTTAAAATCATCCTAGGGGTTCTTTTTCCTTCTCCTATTTTGCTTTATAGAGTCCACACACACACACACACACAAACACACACACACAGTTGTTAAGTAATAGAATAGAACGACTCTTTTCACACAGCAAGAGCAAAAAGCAGGAGGGAATTGCTCGTTTCGTACTTCTTGCATGTTTTGAAATTGGAATTCTCTCGCCGTTTCCTCTCACTCTGTTTCTTATATATATGTATATATTCCTTTCTTCTTTCTTCATTTTTCGTCCTCTCTCTTTCTTCTTTCGTTCCTCTTTCTTTCTTTATTCCCTGCTATTGTCACTGTTGAGCTCCATTTGGCTTCTTTATTCTTTTATTGTTTTGAGCTTTGTGCAGTTAATTTTATTATCGCATGGAGAATCTGCTCCTTTAGTCTATTCACTGTACATTGTACATATGTATAAGTATCTAAATGTTATACTGTGCTTATATATTATATTCTTGTGTGTTGGGAGCTATTGTCATTCTCACTATTTGGAATTCACATGGGCGTAAATGGTAAATGGGCGAGATGTACGTAATACGTAAAATTGTATCTTTTTTCCTTCCTTTCTTCTCTTTTGCTCCCAGCCATCGACTATTTTGTCTGTCTTTCTACGTATACTCTCCACACTCCACACTGTTGCTTATACACGTTGTACGTTGGTTTGTTGCTGGTTGGAAATTGGACGGAGATTTCAGAAACCACGACTTGAGAGACTTTGAGAATTTGAAGAAAAAGAAGCAGAAAGGAAGAAAGAGAGTCTCGAATTGATTTTATTTAGTAGAGTACAGTTGATAGTTGATGATGAAGGCATACATACATACATACATAAGTACGGACGTGAGTCAACGAAAAAAGTAATTAGTCCATTTTTATTGTTTCCATGTCACGGAAATCAACATTTAAACAATTTTAAATCATTCATTGGATTCGATTGAATCGGGTTGATGGACATCCGATTGAATTTAATTGAGAAGAATTGAAAGTCTTACACAGCTTGTCCGATTTTTCATTTGTACATACATTTGTATCTTTACGTTTAGTCTGATAATTTGCTCCTTTCCCTACACCGTAAACATTCATCAGCTGAACATTCCAACAGATATTGTACAATACAAATATTTTTTTTACAATGAAGCCTTTTTCTTATCTGATCAGATTATAATATAATACAAAGTGTAAAGTGTATAATATTTTTATTTTAAAGCTCCATGGAAAATTTGATGGATTTTGCTTCGATACTTAAGAACATAATTTAAGGTGCTCTTTTCTCCCGTGTATAGATATTTTTTTTTTCTGAGCTGCTATTCATTAGAAGAATATTATGAAGTCTAAAAAGAGC
>JAQIVE010002904.1:0-18375 GCA_034698285.1 Sminthurinus bimaculatus | reverse complement strand
TCTAAATGCAACAATTGCTCAGAAGTTGGGATTTCTTAATTATAATTTAAAATATTTCGCAGCATACTCTACTTTAGGACTACAATATCATATTATATAATTTAATGCTTAATTAAACTTTAACCATTGTTTCCTCAGGTTGCTGTTGTAGCCCTTGTGGCTTTTTGTGAAGCTAAGCCAGCTCCCCAACAAAGAATTTACTTAGTCGAACAGCCAGCTGTTCCTGCTCCCCCACAAAATCAACCTATCGAAGTTTACTACGTTCGTAGTCAGCAAAGTCTAAGCCCAAATGGATTCGCCGTACCCCAGCAAAATAACCTCCAGTCACTTTTGGGCGGTCAAACTGCTCTACCTCAAAATGCTTTACCATTATCTTTTGGCAACCAATTAGGAAGCCCAAGTGTCATCCCGTTATCTGCTTTCCCATCGTCCACTGGCAACCAATTCGGAAATGCTGCCCCCTTGTCTTTTGCCCAATCACCCGCAAATCCTGCCCCACAAGCTGCCCTGCCGTTTTTTGGTTGATTTGAAAAATTCATTTCAACCCTTGTAAAATTAATTACAAGACATTAAAATTTAACATTTGCCTTTTAAATAACTTGGTTTACAAATTGGCAAGTTTACAGTGAACATCAACAATACCACTGTATGTTCCAATTTCTTGTGTAAAAAATTCTATTATAAATATTATTTTGACTGAGCAAATCTGCGACACTTGTCTTATCGCTCTTGTTCTGTAATTATTGTGTTCTCAAATAAAAAATTACATTAATCACTTCATTTCATTTTCTTGCACTTTTCATTGTCCACATTTTTTGTCTAATTTAATGCGTAAATTCACAAATATCTCAAATACGAATTTGAAAATCCAAAGGTCAACTGGTTAGTCTTCATCTTATTTTGCTGCATGCGAACACAGGCATATAATTTCAACCAGCACACATTAATAATATTACTTAAAAGTTTCAAAATTCTCTGGAAATCCATAGAAATTATAGGAGAAACCAGACCTTAGGTTACTTAATTTGTTTCAGACTTTGTCATTCTCCACAATGATGATCTTGAGAATTTTTTGCCTTTCGTGTTTCAAGCAAACAAAAACAAGTGGAATGGGGACTTTTTGGTCAAAAAGATGCATTCCTAGAATTTTGCATGGTCGGTTGACAGCTACTTGCAATAAAGTACCAATAAATGTCTTCTTAACGACAGCATCGTAACTGTCTAAACATGAACAATTAAATGATCAGGTGAGGCGCAGTCTGCTGTGCTGTGCGTGCACGTCCATGCCTATACATGCATATGCCTGCATATATGCATGTAAATATTGCATGAATACAGAATGCACACAAAATACACATGCCTGTAATAGCATCAATAGAATTTATTTTTGTACCTTGTAAAACTGAAAACTTGAATGTTCACTTTTTCCTATGCACTTATATACTTATACATCCATTGCAGATGCTCGCTGTGGCCGAAAGTAAACAAGCAATATGTATATTAATAAAATATGTTTTATTCGAGAAAGGGATCGTCTGCGAATTTTGGGAAAATATGATCATTTTATTTGCTCCAATGTTCCAGGAATCTGAAATTATACTTGAGATTTTGCCCAACTTGACGTGTACAATATTATACATAAGGACCTACATCAAAACTGGAGTCAAGCAACGGTTTCCGCGCTGTTCCTAAATTAAGCCATTTAAATGCTCATTCCACATTTATTTCACATATTTCCAAACAAGTTTTTACTGTCCAGCAGTTTCTAATCTACTCTTTTTAGATACTATCTTAAACATCTTTAAGATTTCTGATAATTTTATTTCATATATTTATTTTCGCCTCGTGTCACTGCTTACGTCGTTTTTTCAGATCTTAAATTATTCTTAAGGTATGTAAATAAATAAGAACATATCATTACATGTATGTACTATGTACATATGAATGGCTGTACGTCACCATGATACTGGTGTTCAGTCCAATTACATTAGTACAAAGAAGGATCGTAGCATTAAAGTTGTAGAGTACATATTATAATCAATGAACAAAGGTTTTCTTGGGAGCAGGATTGGAAAACCAGATAGAACCAAAGGAATAATATCCAATAATATGCAACACTAGAGAAGATAGCTATAAAAGGTTTGAAATCACACTGGAATTTATCACAATCTCAACAGCCCTGAGCGAGTCAGATTCAAAAGTAGTTCTGGAAATAAAACGATAGTTAGCGTGGATTACAGATTGCAGCCATGAAGTTATTCCAAATTGTAAGTTTCTCACAATACGCCGAATTTTAAATTACAGTAGAATACACCTTCTTCAAGAATCCACCTGACCTTGTGCAAATTTTATTTTTTTCAATTTTTTTCTCCTACTCATTTAGTAACTTTAGAGTTAATGAGTAATATGCTTTATTAATTTCATTAACATTTGGTAACAAAAAGTCAATTTTCAAATATGCATCTATGAGAATCCTCATCACAGTGGAAAAAATTCAGTATAAAACGAGGCTATGTAGGGACTTGTTGCAAAATCATTTGATACAACTATAACACAATACCAAGCAAATTATGCAAATCTGTGGCACATTATCATTGACCATTTAATAGTACATAATATTAATTACTATTTAAATTATTTTCCTCAGGTTTTTGTGGCAGCCCTTGTGGCGCTTTGTGCAGCTGACCCCAAGCCACAGCAAAGAATATTCTTAGTGGAACAGCCAGCACCTTCTACTGCAGCTCCCCCAGCTCAACCTCAGACTCAAATTTTTATTGTGAGGCGGCCAGAAAGTTCACGCCAACGTCCAGTACAGCCAGCTGACGATCTCTTTCGAGTAAATACTGCTCCGGTTCAACCGCAGCCAAGACCAGTCGTACTCCGTCCACGTGCACGTCAACAACCTCAGCCAAGCCCAGTTCAACCCCGGCAACAAGTATTTTTAGTTCAACCCAACCCACGTTCGGCCCAACCCCAGCAACGTGCGTTCCAGCCCCAACAAAACCAGGTTCAACCCCAACAATTTCAGCCCCAACCCCAACAACAACCCTTTCAACCCCAACAATTTCAACCCCAACAAAATCAAATTCAACCTCAGCAAAGACAATTTCAACCGCAACAAAACCGATTTCAACCCCAGCAAAGACAGTTTCAACCCCAACAAAACCAAATTCAACCTCAGCAAACCTTCCGTGGCGGCCGCTGAGACATTTACTCTGAAGATGTGGATACACACACATCTTCGAAATTGAATAGTTAACCGATAACTTGAAAAAAACCTCCGTGTGTTCCTAACAATTCTTGTAAAAAATTTACCATCATGCTCTAATATATGATTAGTCCCTGCGCTAATAAAAAATCATATGAACCCCTTCATTGTATTTTCCTATATTCTTTAAGTCTAAGTTTCGCCTTTATTTAAATGCTAGCTCATCTAATCATCTCTCAAATCTATGTAGTTTAATCACATTTTTTCAGCTTTAGGTAAAATATATATTTTATGCCTTTTGTAGTATATCGGCACAGCAAGACATATGTATAATGTATATATACATATGTCATGCTGTGCCGATACTTCTACGAGCACCAGTCACTTTAACATTAACCTGGTAGAATTATTACTACAGCGAGACATGTATTGTTTTTTTACTATACCTAATACCTAAGTATCTAGAGTTTTTTTTAACAGTAATAACTGTTTGTACACAAGAATACAGTGCCACATTTATTATTTATTGTAGACCATTGTTCTCATTTGTTGCTTTCTTTCCTTAGAAAAGCAACAATTGTATGCTGGTTTTCTACGGAACAAACGTTTTTTATTGATACGTCCATGAGGTTGCTCAACCCTGGTCTTGTTCACATTTAAGCATACTATGGAAGCATAAAAGTTGTTTAATTACCTGAAAACAATTCATATGCACATTATGCATCGGATATCCAAAATCTCTCGCCATGAAATCCAAAAGAAGCAAGAGATGGAAGTCACAAGAGACAAAGAAGCTGCTAAAACTAGACAACAGCGAAAACTGTAGTGCATGTACATTGTACATACATATAAAGCATATTGGATGTTTTGAACTTTTAAAATGTATAAAATATAGAACGGCAACTGTCCGCTACTCTTCCTACATCTTACAAGTTACTTTTGACTTTAGAACTGAATAACAATTTTTTACCAAAAGGAAGAAGTTATAGTACCTTCATAAAGTTATAAGAAGAGGCGGGGAAAATCATAAAATAAATTATCGTATACTCTTTTATAGCTTTCGTTTCGTTTCTCGCTATTAGTTTTCTTATTTCTCTCTCATCTCCACAACTATGTTTCTATATACATAGATATTATGTGCTTTCTCTTATTTTTCTACAGAATTAAACGCATTTTAGGATAGGAAACCTTAAAAAAGATCTAGTTTTAAAGCTTTACAACGGATCTTGAATCCTGACCTGGTTTGTGACCCTTATACGGATGTATAAATACATTATATCTTTCTCAAGAGAGTTCTGCAGTTATGTCTTTGATTTTTATCTTACTGCCATTTAATCTTATAAAAGTGGAAACAAATGGACTCGTTCAACTTTTTTTCCTCGCCGTATTTTCCCAGTTTTCTAGGTCGAGAGAGAAGAGCATTACTTCCGGAACATTTTCGTTGTTCCCTTTAATTTACTGATAATGTTGTCCTCAAGTCCACCAATCCTATTTTGGCTACAATGTTGCAATTTGAGATATAATATGTATGACATCGTATTTTATCTATTAAATTCTGTTAAAAAATCCATTCATCTTTCCTCATTATTAGACCTACAACGTTGTATAATGTTGCATTTTTTTACATTTTTACAACGGTTTACAGTATGTACAACTAAACATTTAAATTGTAAAGACCAGCTTGTTAGTTGTTAGTGTTCTGTTTTAAATAATATTCAAAGTTTTCGCTTGTTTTTTTATGATGCTACTACTGGCATGGAATTTTTATTAAATTAAATTTACAACAAAGGGTAGATGGATGCTTGGAGAAAAGTAAGTATATACATCATAATGCATCAATTTAAAATTTTAACTTAACTTCGGCAACAAAAAGAATGCTTTTTAACAAGGGTCTCTTTTCTCAGTTCTTTGGTCTTAGGCCGACTGATGTATTATTCATTTGATAGCCCTGTTCCTTGTAATTTATTGTATTTTTTTAGAAAATGCACAATGTCGTACTTTACATACACCTGAGTTCATTGAAACATTAAACACAAATAATGTATTAAGCTGTTATTTAGAATGTCCTAAGTTACCTGTTCACATATTCCATAGGGTACTTTGGACGGAAAAACAAAAGCAATGTGAACAAATGGCACACTTAATAAACTTTTCCCAACCTCTAAGCCAACTGGAAAATGAAAAAGAAAAACAAGAACAGAATAAGCTATAGGGTTAATATGTAATTTCAAGTAATGGAATGATTATAAGTAGGCGATTGGTTCACTTAATTCGCATTCTATTCTATTCTAAATATTCTATAAGGTTTCCTCACAAACCTAGAATAAGATTAAACTTGAAGAGGACATAGCAACTACATATGCATCATATGTATAATATAATATGTGCTTTAAGTTGAATGTAATTCGTACTTCTGCTATATGTACGTGTACAATTTATTGTACTTCTTTTTTCGACTTCACCTAATTGTGAAGTCAACGTCAAATTCAAGCATAGGTAGTCCTTGGACTCTGGTATTTTGAACGGATGTAAAGTAACTAGGAAACACATAATATAAAGAAAGAGTGTCTTACAATTCTATTCTTAGCCGTACCGTAGAATTTGAACATTAGAGTCGAAGAAGCTTTCAAGACTTTTGTAAACGGGAGAAAGAGAAAAGAGAGATTGGAAAAAGGGAAACTTTTCCTTTTCGGTTTTCAGCATTTTCATTCTTCCCTTTTCCTTTTCTCCAGAGAAACCTTTCTTTGCTATCTTTTGCTTTTCTTTCTCGTCTCATTCTCGTTGGCTGGCTTAACTGTGGGTAAACACACTTTCCGTCGTTTCCTCCCTCGGTTGCTACGTTTGTACTTACATTCAAGTAAATAGTACTTACACTGTACCATGTAAGTACGTAGTTACATGTTACATGCACTCACTCATCGCCAGTCGCTCCATCGGTCATCGGTCGATTGGAGTCTTTTTTGTGCAGTGACTTGGCAGGAGTTCAAAGTCATTTTTCGTCATTCGCAAGAGTTTTTTCTCTAAATTCCCAAAAGCCATTGGCTGAATTCTTTCAAGCTCAACCTGAATTTAACGTGTACATATGACGAGGAGACAACAGACAGCAGAAAATTCCACAGTTATAGCTAGAGAAACCGAAGATTCAAAGAACTATACTTGCACCGTATATTATATCGATATAAAGTGTGTACAAGCCATCAACTTTTCAAGATCTGCAATATCCATTCAATTATAAAGGGTATGAAATAATGTTATGGCTTATGAATTTCTACTTTTCTTTTCGCTTTTTAAAAAAAATGTATAATAAAAGACATTTTTTAAAAGGACAAGGGTATATAAAAACTGTACATGTTACAAGATATTTAAATTTAGTACACAATTTACAATTGTATTACGTTTGTAAAATTTGATAATATATTAAAGGAAGAACTAACAAGAAGACTGCAAGACACAATTTTTCAGTTGTTTCGTTCCAATCACTAAACCAGTAAAGAGGAAACAATTTTGGAAACAAATTGTAAGCACCACAAAATTCATTCAAGTAACTACATGCTGATTTAAAACTTCAAACAATGAGCTGTAATGTGTAGAGTTTTAGTATATTTCGTAAGCATATACATACATTATTCTACTTTGCAATTACTTATTATTGTACCTACTACAAAATTTGGTCAGCATCATTGAATTTAGTACAACAAAAATCAGCAAGGTTTGAATCCACGATCTGGAAACGGTGTGGTTAGGCATTTGGGGTCCATTTACAGTTTGAAATTGGGAGAATGCATTGAAGCATGAAATTGAGTTTTGTTTACTCACACATTACCAGACTACAGACCACCTTACAGACTACGTGAATAAGGATGGACAGAAACTTTTTTCGTTATACAACCAATGCTTACTCAAATTGTAATCTACAAGACTGCAAAATATAATTAATGGAGGGTAAAAGATGAAACGAATTTACAAACTCGATCTATTTTGTAATTTTGATTTTGACTGGGTACATTTTGCTTCCTTCGATTCCTTTATACATGAAACACGTTACAAACTCAGTTCAAAATACTACACAATGAATGCCAACAAATAATAATCAGCATGCTATTTTAGTTTTATGTATTCAGTTCGTCTTTAATGAATACAAAATGATTGAAATGTTGGTGTATAATCAATATAAATTTTATATAATATATATTTATGTATACATAAAGATTTGGTTAAACTTTTTCATTTTTATAATATAGTATCTGCATAAATATTATTTGCATAAATCCTATTTTCCACTGGTTAAAAAGTTGACATAACGTATACACTATTTGAAATTGTTACAAGACATGTAAAAATACTTGCATGTGCTTGTATTAATGTTTATAGGAAATTTAGCTTTCACAGAAAATTTCAAACTTCAGACATTTATGATAAGTACCAAAAAAACCATTACCAAAAAGCATGTATACATCCATGAAATGTCATTGAATGCATGTGATACCTTATTGCATATTTTAAATTTTAATTTTAACGTCCAAACATTATGTTATCATAAAAATAAATAATAATAACCAAATCAATTTAGAGTCTAAATTTTAGGAAAATTTAATAACATAATACCACCTTGAAACGTAAAAAATTACGACCACACAACCCTAGCGAGGCAATAAAGTAAACTAGCTTCAGGTCACATTTAGCATTTAGATTAAATTTACAGACAAACATCTTGAGCTTTTTTCAATTTCAATGCAAACTGACACTGTTATTTAAACTGCTAAAGAATTTCAGCTTCAAACTAAAAAAATTATGACCAACCGCGTAATAATAATATTTTATCGAATAGAAAAAAAGGGAAACTGATACGTTAAGACTTTATGAGTCTATGCAACGAAAATCAAACGAAATCAAACAATCCAAAAGATGACCAGAGAAAAGTTAGTGGAAAACGACTGTAATTTTTATTGAAATAAGGCTCCAATTATTTGCTCCTCAATTTCGTGTGCCATATAATGTATCAGTTTCCCTTTTCTTTTCTCCTGTGTATTAATTATAATATTAAGTACTTATAGCAAAAAACCGTTCATGGAAAAACTTCAAAAACAATCTTTGGTACCTCTGTTCGTCGTGTTAGTTAATCGTAGGGAGTTAAACTTGTTTAAAACTCAACAAGTTTGGATTCTCGGATTACATAATATAGTTTCCCATTAACATCAAATTATGTACACATCTATAACAATTGATATTTACTTCCTTCGAAAGTCGATTTTAGCAATGATAAAGTAATAACAACGGGTAATACATATTTACACTATTACAAATAATGCCATCGTTATATTTTTATAATATGCACATACTTATAATAGAGACGAAGATTTTCCTGCGATTCCTATTCCTCATCGGTAGTACATTTGTTACAACTTCTATCAAAAGATGGTAATCTGCAGCAATTGTATTGAAATTATATCAGTACTAAAAGTTTAGCATATTATTATTATAGTCTAAGCATCTCAAATTTGTAACTACACAGCAAATTTGTATAATAACTATTGAAAGACTGCAAGGAGTGATTTAAAATATATTAATTTTTAAGAGATTAATCCAAATCAAGAAGATTGTAATATATACGATATAACAAAATGGCATAACAATATTGGAACAGTAAAATTATAATCCACATTCAACTAAACTAATGTAAGCTAATTGTAATAATATATTGCAAAATACATCACTATTCACATAGAAAATGTAAGATACATGAACATATCCAACAAACACCATACAAATAACACTGTCGTCTAGTTTATTAAAGTTTAAGAAAATTGAAAATTAATTAATTAATCGATTAGTCGATAAAATAACGTTTGGACATAATACATAATATTGTGAGTTTGGATAATGAATAAAATATGTACAATTCAATTCATTGATTCCTATGATAATTCATCGCTGTTGCTTTTTAGTTTTGCCATTGTCAGTAATTTAGCCTTTGGAACGGTGTAAAATATTTCGTTTTGATATAATATACATACAAACCAATCGAATTATTCTGATTTTCTGATTACTATAATTTTTCCCTTGAAGCTTTGGACCTTGAAGAACTTTTTCTACTACTATTTCGTCTAGGTTTATTATTATGATGATGATTACTATTATTTTTGTTATTACCGTTGTGATTTCCAACACCTTCACCATCTACATCCATTTCTTGAGTATTCAAAACATTTAACTGCAGACATTCTGAAAAATCGTGTTTGAGTTGATGGACGTTTCCCTTTTGTACTTGAGTTATTATGGATCCCATGAGTTCCTCTACGTTCTCGGCAATCTGAGCTGAATCTTCATCTTCAGCAAGTTTGTTTTTCATTTCTGAGTCAAATCTTTCTTTAATCGACGGAATAACATGACGAGACAAGGGTTCTAAGTTTTTACAATACGCTGGGAAGGCACATAATAAAATTCCATCATCCTCACAATCATACAATAATTCCATAGTGAGGGTATTGAGTTTTCGACACATGAGAACTAAAATGGGATTTCTTTTGCTAGGTTTAGCATATTTTTTTAATTTATTTAAAAACTCTTTGAAAGTATCTTTGTTTAAATCATAGTTTCTTTCAACGTTGGTACAAAAGGACTCTCCCTCTGCATTGGAGCAAACTTGGAATGAAGTATAGTCTAAACTAAACTTTACTTTTTCGGCTTCCTTCCCCTCTTCCTCTTTCTCTTCTTCTTCCTCGTTTTCTATTATCTTTTTAGGAACGGTGAAGGTGTGAATCATCCAATCCAATTGAAAAATTCGTTTCTTACTCAATTTGTATTCTTTGATGTAATTATGAATCTTCTTGTGAAACTCTGAGGGCTTTGTTGGTAATTCGGTTGGGGGTTCTTCACTCTCTTCGCTAAATAAATAGGGTTTGAGTTCATCAATTTCACGAACCATGGACATGTAATCAGACACGGATCTTCCAGATCTAGGATCAAATGGTAAAGGTTCTAATCTGTGGGTGTTCATATAATGATCCAATACATCCGTAGCAATAGTACTCAGATCAAGGGGATCAACCGTGAAAAATATTTGGACTATCCGTTTCATATATTTTATGAAGGCTGTCTGATAATCTGGTATTGAAGTGCCGATCATTCTTTCAATTATTCTGGGATCGGTAGCATCAAAATCAATTCCGTCATTGAATAATTCATCCGTCTCGCCCTCTGTAAAAAATAAATAAAAAATTATTGTACATATTTGATGATATGGAAAGGAAAAATTAACAGAATTTAGTAACAGCAATAAATAATACATACAAAATAATGTATTCTTAAGTTTTTGATACTGTTTATCCATGGACAAGTTACAGATACGGCATACCAGAAATAAAATAAATTTAATCTAGGCATATAATATACGTCGTATGCATTAAGTAAAGCCTGTAATTTGATAATTTCATATGAATTTACATTATATTATGACGTATATTTTTATATTTTGTATTTTACCGATCATCAACATGTAGTCATCTCGATTATCTAGTTCTTGTTGTGAGTATGAACCCATTATCTCATCTTCATCTTGAAAGTCGTAGGCATAAGCCATTTTAATAGACTGACTTGAAATCTGTAAATATTCATAATCAAAATGAAACATTAAATACTCAAATACTGTAATAATGTAGAAATGATGATAAAATAGCGTAAAGTTTTGAGCGCATTTTAACTTACGGCTTAACTATAAATACATAAGTACATAGGTAAATAATAAATTCTTTAGAACTTACTTAAGTCAAATATTTACTTATATTTACTAACTTTTAAATACAATAGTAGTTACATATATAAAGGTACATAGTAAAGAGTAAAGACCTTTTACCGCCGGAAAAATTCCACAAAAGTCAAAGATTTCGACCAAGTTTTCTGCTTGAAATAACTTGAATTCACTATGCTATCATAACCAAAATTTTAAAACGTCTAAATATAATCGTGGTAGTCATGTTTACACTTGCACTCATTTCAATTTTTTCAATAAATAATTGTAATAATCTTTAATCACAAAAACGTAAAACGCACTTCACATTTCTATTATTTTGGACTCTTGACTTGGACTGAAAGCCCGCAAAAAGCAGAAAACATATGTATGCAAGTATGTACAAGTTTGTTGCCGCTTTTCACGTGTGCCGTTTTCCTTGACTGATGTCGTTTTTAGCATAATGGTAAAATATTTACCTATGGATTCGCATTGTCTTACAGCAGTACCTACAGTTTAATCATTATGAAAGGCATATAATACATATAATACAACCCCATATTAAAATTCCATAATACCTCATGAAAAAATCAGAAATCGATACTTTTCTACACCATGAGAAAGAATCATTAGGCCTATACTAAAATAACATTTGATGTTTGCCAACACAGTCACCGTTTCTTCTATGTACCTGTCACTCATTTTCTCTGACAACTGCTGAATGTTAAAACATTAAATATACAATGGCTAAAAAGCAAATGCATCTATCGAATACTCTTAGTTTCTTTTCTAATTTTGGTGTAATACGAAAATGTTTCTGTGTTGGGCTTCATGGTTTTGTAAAATTTATCAAAGATGTCTTTTGTTAGTCGCGAATAATAATATAATAATTACTACGTTCATTGTAATTGCAGTTTCACAAGTAGCAGCGTCAACCAATAGTTATAGCATCAGTGATCTTCAAGTAGATCAAAATCAGCAGTTTCTGAAATTTGCGCTGCGCAGTCTTTTTCATGGAGAAGTTGGCAGTGACGTAATTATTGTCGACAGGACGTCAACTCTTCATCGTACTTTACTGAAAAATTCAGGTGACATTGTAATTCGTTCATTTTTTTATTTGCCAAAATTCTCATACCTTTTCGTCACAAAAATTGCATGCAATCGCAAAAGAGATTGAAATTCATTTAAATTATTGTAGCGTTAGATATAATATACCTAAGTACTGTACAATCTCATTATTTAGGAGTTACAGGCGATTCTTTAATCAGTTTTGTTGGGTCTCTCGACGTGAACATGAATGCAAATGTTTCTTGGCAGGACGAGGGTCATGAAAAATCTTTAAACTACGTCCTAGTTATATCACAGGAAATTCATATGAGCGATCAGGAACTGAACAAAGTAAGAAATGTTACAGTCAATGCAATTTCAGATGCAAAAATATAAGAATATTACATTTGACATTAATACTATTGTAAAATTGTATTACGTTATTTTCAACAGTGGTTTAACCAAATGCAAAAATACACTGGGACAATTTGGAAGCCCAAAATTTTCATACTTCTCATACCGGATCCAAGTACAACGAGAGAAAAAGAAGAGCAGCAAGAGCCATGCAACGACGATCTGCTGGAGAAAGTCATTTTGAAACTGTTTGGGAGAGAAAACTTGGAAAATTGTACGTTAGAAAGCGACCTGTACGTTTTACCAAGCTTGGGGATAACTTGTGATTGTGAAAGATGCTTACTGGGAGATACTCAAAGGTCTCTGGAGGATAGTCGAATATTTATGTATGAGATGTTTTTCCTCAGAGGAAAAACATTAATTCACCAGCCGGTTGCCAGTGTCGGGCATCTCAATAGGAATTTGACCAGTAATTTTTCATATCTCACGGAAATTCTACGGAAAGGTCAAAGGCGAAGAAATTTTCAGCGTATGGAAGTTTATGGCATTTCTCAGGTTTTCCCCTCAATTTAAAATTATGTATATGCAAAGTGAATGTCGTTTTTTGAACAAAAGTAAAAAAATATATAATGTATAATTACCTCTTTTGTGTTTGTACCATATTTCACGTAGGAAGACATTGCTTCAAACGAAACGCAGGACGAGCATTTCAAAAGTCAGTTTGAGGATGAAATTTTCCTTTATCTGAGCGATGCCCTTAACTTCACGTATGTAATACACAAATACTTGAACACTGAAATTCAATTATAGAAACCTAAATATATTTATGCACACAACAGCATGTACAAGAATTTAAAAAATTGAGCCTATGTGTATATATTTTTAGGCCTGTGACTTCAAAAGGTCAAGAATGGGTTTCAGTTGATGAAAATGGAGTTTTGTTTGGTATGGGAGCTGACATTGATATAGGATTAGCAGACATTGCAATTTCACCCTCAACGTTTTTACTGAATCGAGCCAAGCTGCTTCAGTTTCTTCATCCAACTTATTTTTCAGAGTATGATTTTATACAGTTCCTATTTTAAACTAACCTTGAAGTTGTTGTTGAATTTAAAACAAAGTAATACCTATTAATGTTCAGTACACTACGTAATAATTACCATATGCACAATTTTTATACATGATATCCCATTTGCATGATTAATCATGAAGGATTTGGATTTACTTTCGCCAACCACCGACTCGTGAAATCCATGATATTTATCTCCAGGCTTTCCAAGATGACTTGTGGTGTTTGCTTTTTCTCACGTGCCTTTCACTGCTAGCTAGCCTCAAACTTCTGGGATTTATCAAGGCCTCGTTCAAAAGTCTTCATGAGAAAGATAAAAACATTGTTCAAGAAGCCATCATTTGGATGTCTGGTGCTATTTGCCAACAGGGTTAATTTCATTATGCAAATATATATGTATATACTATTCATACTCAAAATATAATACGTCCTACTCTTTTTCAGAATTTTCTAGCTTAAATTTAATTAAAGTAATATATTAAAAACATTATAATTGTGTGATAAATGTTTTATTTCAGGTTGGCACATTTACCCAGAATCGGTTTCCATGAAAATAATATTCGTCTCGGGGCTGCTCATGAGTCTCCTGGTTTACATTTCATACTCGGCCACCCTTTATTCTCTTCTGTCTATAGTCATAGTTCCTGTTCAGTCATATGCAGACATTCTACGCTTCAAATTTTCAATCGTTCATGATCACGAAATTCTCTCTGAGGATTATTTACAAGTACAAAGAGACGTTTTTTAAAATTTCATAATATTACACAAAAATCACGTTCTAATTGTCTCAAGACTTCGTTTTGTGAATATACATACATACAAACCGACGATTAAAACTACTGAATAAAAATGTGCCTGGTTGTCTGTGATAAACGTGATGAATGATGAATGATTACAAGTCTATAACTAATAATATGTATATCATGTGTATTCAATTCAGGATTTAGAGGCAGCTGGAATTATCCCCTTGACTCCAAAAGAGATCCGTCACGTCCCTACAAAAGACTCGTTGAGGGAAGTCGTTAAGTTCAAAAAAGCTTTCATGAGCTTAAACGATCAATTTTATCCTCGAATTCGGTCCCAGTTTCGAATCTATTCCAATGTCAAGGCCAACACCAGTACAACTAATCTCGGCAATCCTAACAGCAGCAACAACAATAATATTGCTTCGCTATCTTCACTCATTGCCAACTCGCAATTCTTCTCCAGTCAGAGAAGAGTGAATGAGGAGACCTACGTTTGCCACCGGGTGAGCAAAGTTCGCCTTTCCAGTAAACCCATATTGAGCGGCATGTTTCTCAAGAAAGGGAGTCAATTCAAGGAACTATTCAACTACAAGTAAGTACTCCAACTCTAATTTAAATAGACATAAATAATTGTTAAAAACCCGGTCAGTGTTTTTAACTGAGTTTAACTTTATCTAAATGGTCACTTTGCGACCCACTTGAAATTATATGACAAAAACAAGGACACCAGTTCAGTTCATATAAGCTCATACAGTTCTCGTCGGCGTGAAATGTAGCCTGTCATATTTAGTAAGTTTGTAAAACAAAAGATAAAAGCTTCCTAGAACTGAATAATGAATTTCGGCCTAAAATTGGTTCAAAATTTTTATTCCTAGCAAATAAAGTTTCAAACCCACATGCATACGCCTACTTCCTTACTCATTGCTCACCCTCTTCATTCAATTTTTAAAATGAAGATTGAAACACGTGTAGCGTGTATAGTGAGTAGGTAAATAGACTCTCGACGGAAAAATTGTGAACAAACCTTTTACCGTTACGATAAACAAACGCTACAGTTTAAACAGATATTATTATGCATATACATCTACTGCACATACATCAAGAAGTAGCCGCTAGCATAAAACTACACATTTTGTATGCATTAAATATGTCGGACCGAAATTCCTGTTTTTTGCCTAGTGTTTAATGTTTGTTTTTTAAAAAATGTTGATAAATTTTCATCCTACTGTTAATAACGCATTATTATCAATTTTGCATTCCAGGATTTTAAAGATGTACGACACGGGGCTTCGAAATCGTTTTATAAACAACTACGTTCGACAGACCTCGTTGATGTGTCCCAACAAGGATAAAAACACCCGAGAGCCATTTACAATTTATGACGTCCTCACAGCATTCATCGCCCTAGCAATCGGAGCCTCACTCAGCATGGCGATACTTTTCGCCGAAAAGCTCATTCTCAGTAACAGTAAAGGGTTCACGGACAGACATGAGCGGGAGCGACAGTGGCTCGGGGAAAAAGTCATAATAAACGCGACCAAACAATCAATTTATGTAAACTAAAAATTGATTTCGTAAAATATTATACAGATATACATAATACCACAACTATAATGCCAATATTCAAGTGGGCAGCGAATGACTCGGCATCAGTTGACAGTTATGTACTTCTATGCGTTTGTAGTTCTTACCTATGTGTATGCCACATCATACATTTACGATGCAAAAAGCTATCAGTTTTTGTATTTAATACTGAGGGTAGGTACAACGTTTAAGAGACGATAGAGAACTTTTGCAAACTCGAACTCAAACCTGACTTTAGACACTATCAAAGATTCAGAAAAAGGATCGAAATGTAAATTATCGTTCTTCTTCATATTACCTACGTTTAAATATGGTCAAAGAAAAGTCAAACCTCGATAACATCCACAATGATTTCCATATGATATCAAAATAGTGTCTCCATCGTATTTCATATTGTATAAATAAAATTCTTTTATAGGTAGGTCTTCTCGTCTTTTTATTTGGAATTTCTATCGCAAATGTATGCATTTATAGCGATGGAAATGGGAATGGAATAAAGAATTTCGGAGCTTTTTCTTATCTACGCAAATATATGAGCGGAGCATGCATGAAAAAGTCACATTTTCTGCATTTTACCCATTGACGCAGTAGTTTATGTATGTGATCGCTCTGTATGGAAAGAGTTGGGAAAGCTAAATATGATACGCGGTATGTACATTGTACATACATATGAAGGCAGAAGGACACGAGGACACAGAAATTTCATCAAGAATCCTTGGGAATTTCAATTCAATTTTCCAACGTTCTGATCCCCAACGTTTTTTTTGTATATTTTATCAGTTTTCTATCAGTTTACATATTAGGTATACCTATTCTCTTTCTTCTTACTTACTTACTATTCCAGTTTTTCAGTCTTCATAAGACACGCTATATTTGTCAAAGAAAACATGTTATTAAGAATGTGTACAATATATTCCAATTTCTGCAATTTAGACATTTTCAAAACCTCTTTGTTACTCCAAGATTGAAGATTTTTAAACTATAAGTACATACATATGTACTTACCTGTATTCATATTGTGCCAGTAAACATGGAAAACTTGGAATTGAAAATTGGAAAACTTTTGCTGTTTCAAAAAAAGGGAAAGGTTAATTTAAATAATTGAAAAGAAGTAGAAAACATAGCAGTACCACACATACAATTTGCTCACATTTCTTTCTCTCTTTTCATAAATATCATACTGATTCAATTTTCAATTTAAACCGTAAGCTTTTTTCTGGTAAATATATAATATGTGGAGTACAAAAGGTAATCGTCAAAAGCTACACGACGTTTTTCCGAAAAACTTGGTTCCACTTAAAAAGAATATCCGCGTTGTCAAGCCAACCAATACAGTAACCTTACTACTTTATTTTTTTGTTTATTACCTTAATTTAAAATGTTTTATGTATAGAGTTGTAGTGTAGTTGTGAATACGTAGTTTTAATGGCTGTTGTAAGCCAGTCTTCTATTTCCTGTATCTTAATCACCGTAGCGAAAAAATGCTACATCTTATTCCTTTTTATTGTATCCCTATTTTTTATAATATACATACATTGTCATACGCCCAATTGTTTCTCGTGTTAATTTGAATTTTACTCTACTAAAAACGACTTTTATAGATATTGCTACATTCTTGTATTTCTAAAGCCTGTAGAAACTGTCAATAAAAGCTCCAGATCATCAATCCTATATTTGTATTGTACAAACGACAGTGCTTTTTTCTTTCAATTTTTTATAAGGTAACGGCAACGGTAAGGAGCATTTCATCTTTTAATTTTACAGTTTCATAATAAGTAAAATTTTCGAAATGACAAACTCCAAAAGTTGTAACATAAATTAGCCACAAGAACTGTACATTTCTGTTCAATTTACATAACTTTTTTGAAATAAATTACTTTTAACAAGTCAAAAGTTTGCTGCCACGGGTTTGCAAGGCGTTTAACTGTCCTTGAACTATCGTAGACATGTGTATATACAAAAGACATTTGCAGAATTGCACAGGATAAAATGAAATGAAAAAATAAAACTAGCAAAAGAATTATTACGATAACCGAGCTCATGAAAAGATATAGTTACGTAAACACGTGCATTCAGGTGGGTAACTTACATAAACACACAAGATTTTCTTGCCGATAAAATAATTGGAACTTCCTTTCCACGAAGAGAGTCTTCCGACTTTCGTGCGTTTCATTTCTTAAAAGTCACATTTCAGTTTCATAACCATAAGCACGATAAATGAGTTACTAAGGAAATACGAACTATAAAACTATAATTTTTACGTTACCTTTTTGGTGGTAAAAATGTTGCCCTGGTCTATGTATTTAAGAAAGTTTGTGTTTTACCAATTTGTACGCATTTACTTGTTGTACTTTAAAGCAAAATGTAATTTAATTTCCTTATGTAAAACATATGTATGCCTATTTACCTTGCAAAAAAGGACGACAAATAAATAGGTAACCTAGTTGTATGTGACAAATTAATACTGACGGAAGACACATGGCGAGCCTAATTTGACTTTAATTTCGTTTTTTAATAGTTTCCTCCTACCCTCTGACTTTCTTTTATTTATTTGCACATCAATGACCTTTTGATTAAATGAAAAACTGAAAGAAAATGTAAGTTGCAAGCTCAATTTAGCTGAAATCTAGACACATGGTGT
>JAQIVE010002903.1:0-18376 GCA_034698285.1 Sminthurinus bimaculatus | reverse complement strand
AAAGGTAAAGTGCCCTGTGCCTACACTAGCCCTTTTATGCAGCTAAAGGTAAAGGTGAAGGGTAGACTTAATTTGCATATGTTCATGCTCCGTCCTATTGTTTTAGGAAGGGCTCATGCTGAGTGCCTGTCAATCATCCACCTTAGCAACATAATCCTTTACGGCATGGTTACGAGTAATGACACTGTACATAGATTTTACTTCTTTCGTACATAAAATATACATGCGGTAAAAAAGCCATAAACGTTTTGAAGTTACTAATAATTTCATATTCCGACAAAGTACAAACTAGGTACTATAATATTCCAGATTGTTTACCCTAAACGAGTGAAGCAAATAAATGTAAAAATTGATCACCATCCTTTCATACATATGCGTGCATGTGTGTGAGAGTAAGTATACAAGTTTGAAGAAATTGCAATTATCAAGCTGTCTATTACAATACACATTGAATATGATGCATATATAAATATGACATACACAGTATCAAATACCACTTCAATGTTTGAATCTTTTATAAAATGACAACAATATAATCACAACACGTGCATAATGTAATTTCAACTATGTATGTATAGATTATACTCATAGTTACTATACACTATAGGTACTGATGAGTGAGTTAGGAGCAACTAATATCTATATCGGTGCAATGATATATATCTTACTAACACATACTATGCAATTACACGCCACCTGACAGCCACAAAACGTCGTCAACCACATCAATCCTCAGAGAGAGAGAGAGAGAGAGAGAAAACTCTCTGATCACACCTACATCCTACATACAATGCCATTATAATAATATATCATTTCAAAATATTGTACCAACTATAATAATATTTGTTAATAATACATTTGAAGAAGTAGCAGACAGAGTGGAGTTTCTGCTACTTACAATTAGATAGACGTGACAATATAATATCTATATTTCCTTTCTACACACCAATGTAGATAGTCTTAAGCTTGAATCAAGAGTCAAGAGTATAGTAGGGGCCACATACTACAAAGTACAAGCACCTCAAAGAAAACTGAGAAGACAATAAGTCTATATGGAAAGATAATCCTCTTGTCCTTGCAACTGATACTGCACACAAACACATCCTTTAACATATACATTATACATACAAAATAACTATACACAACATTGAAAACAACTAACACCAGCGCATGAAAGTCTAACACGAGTAAAATTGAGCCATTTTGTCTAGTACCTCAATTTCTTTGTCTCTCTCCATTTCCCTAATCCTTTATTGGATTATTTTCTCTCTCCCTCTCTCTCTTTCTCTCTTCTTTGTGTCCATCCTCGGGTTCAAATCTATAATAATACAGAAAACCCACACGTACACACTACACTGGCAATAAATGTATGTACATTTTACCTATAGACATATTGGTAGGTAATCACTACTTGAAAAGTCAAAAAGTCAAATTTTTTCTTATACTGATAATAATCCTTTTGATAATATTGTCATTAAATCTTAAGAGCATTCATGCACTTACATATAATATACATATACACGAAGAAATGAACAACACGTTCAAATATTATGGTATTGATATACACAATAACTTACACTTCACACCTTTTCCCTCTTTGTATTGTATTATTTACTATCATGGGTATATGTATAATGTATATTTGCCGAAAACTATGGGGAAATGTACATACATAAATATGTGTAAAAGACTCTTGTTTTCCAGCAAAAATGAACAAGTAGAATAGTATAGTAGCAAAATTGTTTATATACCTATTATATACAGGTAATTTGTGACATGGCTCACTTTGAACACATTGAACCTCTTTGTACATATAATCCTGATTGGAATTCAAAAGTCAATTATATTATATCTATTACCGGTCGCGGTTGTATATTATCTTGAGTACGTGTCAATGGTTCATTCACGCCTTTTTTATCACACATGTTATTGTTGTTGTCGGTTATATGTGTAGCTGCATGTGTATGCTTTTTTATATTATTATATTCACGTCCCTAATGCCATACATCATACATTAGAATATTATTTTTCTTCGTCTTCGTTTTTTATTATTAGACTTGTAGCGTGCAGTTGCTATTTAGTGAGTAGTGTGTGTAATTTAAAAACAAGATAATTCTTTTCCCTCTCATATGATAATACGATTAGATACATGATGACATTATTATTTGTACCCGATGATTTCTTGTGAAAGAAAGAGTGAGAGAGAAAAAGAGAGAGACGGAGGGAGAAAAAGAAAGAAAGAAAAAAGAGATATAAAAATTCCATGTCTCAAGAAGAAACAATAAAAGGAGATGAAATGAAATAAAGGGGAAAAGAAGCTGGAAAAGATCATCACCAATTCATCTCATCATTATCGTTTCAAACATGAGAAAAAGTGAGAAAAGACAAGAGGAAAAGAAGAAGTCGTCCGCACACGGAAGATGAAGATGAAGAAGAAATCAAGAAACGTGGTCGTACTCGTAGTAGTCATCATAATATCATATCATGTTCTTCCTAGGACGAGGCTCAAGCTCAGAAGAAAATCGTCGAAAAGAAAATAATGTAGATTTTTCATGCTGGTTAGAGCTTGGGAGAGAACGCCTTTTTCTTCGTGAAAAGGCGTTCGAGTCGAGCCAATAAACTAATATTTAGGTGTGGCGAGATTGTTGTTTCGAAAATGAGCAGCAGGCGCAGAGCGCAGAACAAGCAAGCAGGATGATGATCCGTCCATGTACATACAAAGGGGGATGAATTTTCTGCTGCATGTTATACACACACCATACACAATACACACACACACACACATGATGTGGAGTGGACTAAAAAGTATCAAGTAAGTAAGTAAGTGGAGAGTTGAGCTCCTCTGGTTGTCTCTCTTGCCCATCGTGTCAGTGATCGTAAAGGGAAGGAGGCAGCAAGCAGCAGAAAAGCTGAAAGTCTCTCTCTTGTCTGTTCCTTCGGGACCAGCTTGTCTGGACACACAAAATATAATCTAGTATATATCCGTATAGCTATTTACTACCCTTATTATTGTTGTATTTTATCCACAATACATAATCCAATACCATAATATACAGTATATATACATAGGACAGAGAGACCAATACCAATATTGAGAATTATAATAATAATACAATACTACATACTATACCAATATTGTTTTGGGAGAAATAAGGATAAAGCAGGGAAAATACCTTTTTGATAAAAAGAACAAGAAGAAGAAGCGGCAAGTACAATGGTATTAAAGTGACGGGGTTGTAAAAAAAAGTTTTACCCTCCCCCTTTCTACACACACACACACACAAATACACATACACAGACAAACAGTCAGTGTACTTACTGCTCCTGTCCTTACTACCCGGTTCACTTGTGTACACATTTGCTCACTCACAAACGAGCTATAAACTAATAAAGAGCACACTAGAGAGTTGTTCTTCCTCAAATACGGATATCAAACAAAACTTGACTTCATTATTCAATATTTATTCAAAGCAGTTCACTAGTGTCTGTGTTTTTACGGAATTGCTTCGTTTATTACAATATAATACCTGTTCAATTCAACTTGAACTTAAGACTTACGGGGGTGAATAACAAAAGTGAGAAGAAACTTGAATTTTGACGAAATAACTCATTCATGTGTTATTACTGTGATTATTTAAACAAATAATATACATTTACATTTACAATTACAACGACAATCGGATGTTTCAAAACATAAAGTCTAAAAGTGTGTGTGTATGAAAAAGTAACAATACAACATATTATAATATAGTACTTATGTACGTGCACACCTAAATAGTCACTGTACGTGGAATTTTTTTGTGAAATTGAAGAATTCTGCATCGAAAAATCATTTCATAAAAGTGCCAATGTCAATATATTATTGCTTATAAAATATTCAAGCAAGTGATTTCCCCTGTTAATCAAGTATTGAAAGAAGCAATTGTCGTGTGATATCGTTTATTTACTCCGACAGTGTAAAGAGAAATCAAGTTTGTCTTCAACATGATGCTGAAAGAAAATACATTTAATTGACATCAACAAATAAAGAAAAATCACATAATAAAACCGACTGACTAAGAAAGAAGAGTACGAGTACGAGTAACGAATAGGGAGAAAGGGAGTTACACTCATCTCAAGTCAAAATGCCGAGACCATCAAGAGAATCGTACGGCGATCAAAAGCCTCCTTATAGTTATATTTCACTGACAGCCATGGCTATTTGGAGCTCTCAAGAAAAAATGTTACCTCTCTCCGACATTTACCGCTTCATTATGGATCATTTTCCGTATTATAGGTAAGCATGATATACTTGATGGATTTTTTTAAGTATACGTATGTATGTACAACAGATTTTTTTGAGCTTTCCAACTGAACTGAAAAATTTTAGTCTCCTATTACATATTAGTTAGAATGACCCATGAAAAGTTTTCTTGTCGAGAAAAAAGGAAAGAAAGGGAAACATGAGTTTGAGTTATAGTTTGATGAGAAATATGAATTCCCAAAACGGGGGATCGCTGTATTTTCTGTATGTGCATTATAGTATAAAATTTGATTTTCGATGCCTTATATAATTGCGTCAAGTAACTTTTAGTAGTTTTCTGACTGCATGTAGATAAAATGCTTACAGTTTAGAATGAAAAATGAGAATAATAAAGAGACTTTAGGTGTATTATATTTATATAGTATTATAGAAAAAGATGGAAAGGTTTTTTGAAAATCAAAAAGTAAAGTTTTTTCTAAGTTTTTTCTCTCGTTTGTTTCTTTCACAGAAAAAATACACAAAGGTGGCAAAACAGTTTACGGCATAATCTCTCCTTCAATGACTGTTTCGTCAAAGTTCCACGCCGCCCCGACCGACCAGGGAAGGGAGCCTACTGGGCTCTACATCCAAACGCTCTCAACATGTTTGAAAATGGTTCCTTCCTCCGACGTCGGAAACGATTTAAGCTTCAGAAAATTGACAAGGAAGTGTTGGAGCGAACCCTAAATGGAAACGGTCCATTTAGTTGTCCACCATCTCAACCTTCCCCAAATTCAACCCCTCCTTCAATGATGGGTCATGGTCATGGCCATGGTCATCATGGTAGTCACAATGGACATGGGCTTGGTAGTGGCTCAGCGGGACTCTCGGGGAGCCTCTCACCACCGATTCCCGGCATGCTCTCCGGAAATCCAGCTCTTCTCTCCTCCCAATACATCAACGCGAGTCAACTCGGCTCTCACCCCGGTGTTCCATTCACCCTCAACGGAAACATTTCCGCATTCTCCCCCGCAACACACTCCATCTTCCTCAATAATACTACCGATGCTCGGATCCTCGCCGCCGCGGCCGCCGCCGATCATCACAATCAAAGTCGTTTCCACCTCGGACATAACAACAATAATAATTTAAGTCCGTCAGGTTTCCATCGAATCAGCAACAGTAACAGCAATAACAACAATCATCTGCACCCTCATCACCACCATCATCATCATCAGCACGCGGGTCTCGCCATGGGAATGTCCCCAAAAGATATTGAAGACTTGAAAGAAGCTACCAGAGCAATCAAGACACTTAGACAGCAGTCGAACAAGCTGAAACGTCTAGACCACCCAAATACTATTAATAATAACAATAATCATAGTAGTAGGAAGTTGAGTTCCAAATTGACTGATGATAATAATAAACACCACAGCCATCAAAAACATCCCCATGAACCAATTAGCAAAGTCACCAAAGAGCGGCGTGGAGGTAATAACTCGAATAATTTCTCTATAGAAAGTCTCATTGCCAAAGATAAGGATAACGCTAATAACAATAATCATAATCATAAGACTAGTAGTAAAGATAAGGATAAGGATGGTAAAGAAAAGGGAGCAGGTGAGCTGATTGAAGACATTGATGTTGGAGCTGAAGAAGATCACATAAGTATGTCTGACTCGGTTTCTGTCTCAATGTCCGACATCTCTCAGCCCATCGACAATTACAATTATGATCTCGAGGATGATGAGGATGACGATGAGTTGTCCGTGTCAGGAGACCCTGACCATCAAGATGATCATGATAGCAATCATAGTATTCATAGTTTCAGTCGATCAAACACAAACCCTCCGAGTCCTGACACTAACTCGACAGAGTCTCCTTGTAAAACCTCAGAAAATAGTAATAATAATAATCATAATAATAGCAATAGTCGTGTTAGTAATCCAAATAGTAGTAGTAATAATAATCCAAATACCAACAACAATAGTATAACTAACAGTAATAATGTAAATAACAGTAGTAATAATAATAATAGTGGTAGTAATAGGACAAGTGCAAATTCTCCCAGTTTTGCTGCTCACAATGCAGCTAGTCTGCTACCCGGAATAATTAGCCCGGGTAATTACCCTTTTTATGCCGCAGCCTTTCTGTCCGCTCAGTCCCTTCTTTATAATTCACCGCATTACTTTCACCCGAATTTACAAAATCAAAATGGTGGAAACTCGAATATTTTTCACTCCCCTAACAATCATTTCAACACCCATGCAATTAACAATAATTCTGCGGCGGCCATGCTCTTCAATGCAAAGGACTTGTCAGGACTGTAAAGTAAAATAATATTTTATCATTATTGTTGTTGCTGTTATATTTTACTGTAGTTGTGTTTAAGTATATATAGTTCTTTTTATGACGAGAAAGAGAATTATTATTATATTATGTCATGTATATGAACAGTATTTTATTTATTTATTACCATTATTATTATTGTTATCTATTTTTTTGACTAAAAATGTATGTTATGCCAAGACACGATGATATGATGTGAGTTTGATGAGACAACGTTGTAAGTAAATGACTATTTACAACAAAGTGATTAATTTTTATAAAATACAATGACCCCATACTATTGTGGAAAAAGAAATAAACCATGTTATTATATAATATAAAACGTGTACTACTATTAAATGTTTAAGTATATTACACTTCCAAGTGTTATAGGTATAGTGTAGTAAATTAATGACAAAAATATTATCAATAAGGATATTATACCTACTATTGCTGTATACCTAATGAAGATGAAAAATTCCTATATTATGTAATATTTAGTCTGCATACTATGATATACATATATTATTATTATGTTAAGTTTAATGACTCATGTTCATGTCTGCCTAACCTAACCTAATCATGATTACGCTCCCGCTATTTGCGTAAAAACCTTTTCGTTTTATTTATTTATTGACGCGGCTGACTATTGTTATCATTACTAAAGAGAAGCTAATCGTAAGCGAATATATGTATGTATACCTATGTATCTGTGTTTTTCGGTTTTGTAAAGACTATTAAACGTAAAAAGAGTGATGATGAGATATTTATGTTACTTTATACTTTATATTACATTTTACATACATGGATATAACAACTTCAATTTCTATTTACCCTGAAAAAGAAAGCGGTGACATTACGTAAACAAAACAAACTGTTTACTTATTTTATAGTTACCATATTTGATAAGTTAAATTTCTGTCGATATTTACAAGTATTTACCAGAAGAAAATAAAGCCAATATGGGTCAACCCGATGGTAATGTAAGCTCATGTAAATGTAAATGTTCGTGTAAATGTAAATATTTCCATGGATACTCCCATTACCCCCTGTATAAATTATTTACATTTACACAAGAATTTACATTTACACGAGCTTACATTGCCATCGGGTTTACCCCTAATGAGAACTTTTGACATGGAAATTACTGGATACTGGATACATTTTACACACACTTTCACCACGCAATGTATTTACAAGGTATCGTTTACTTTACCATTTCGACTCGTAAGATAAATAGAATAACGACTATTATTACAGTTGCAACTCCTACAATCACTTTTAATAGAATAGTGAGCTGTAATATGTAGATTGTAGAACTAGACTAACGTAAAATGTGACCATGTAACCTTTATGCCAGATTTCTACATATACAAACAATACACAAATTTAAAACCGACAAAAAAATCAAATGACAACTATCTGTATTATCTTTAAGGAATTTAATTCTTTTCAATGTAATTGTAAACAAGATAAATGTCTCATTATCACTATAGGATGTAATAATGGTGTAGTATTCAGGTACATATGTATTTCTCAAAACCATTTCCAGTTCTATCAAGTGTACACAATATATACAATATACAAATGTTATACTTACATACATACATAATAATATTACAAAATGATAAAGAAAGCTGAGCAAATCTTAAAAATGTGAGTTGATGAAAAAAGAAAAAAGAAACGAAAGAAAATGAGAAATTGATTGATAAAAAGCTAAAAAAAGAGAATAAATTTACTCGGTGAAAATGCATTCTACCGATTGAAAATTACGTACAACCCTAGTTCACTGTACATAAGCCACATTCGGCTTTTATTTTCATTTCACTCATTTGTCATTTTTTCCATATAAACGTAAAATACATGCATATACCTACGTACAAAATAATAGATTCCATGAAACTGTTGCATTTGGTTTTAATTTCCGCCGCATTCACATATCCTCGATACATGTAATTTTCGTTGACCGCATTGTTTTTGATCTTGAAAAATCAATTTATGAAATTGAAAATGTCAAAAGATGAGTGGATAGGGATCTATACATGTATGTTTGGAATAATAAGCATCATTATCATCACGATTTCACATGCTGGAATTATGTATAAGAACACGGAAAATCCTAATACCTGTGAATGTACTAATAACAATGATGATAAAACGCGTCTTTTTTATGGAGCAAAATGTGAGCAGTGAGCAAGAGTATACTAGCTATAAAGCCATATTGGTTATTGGCATTTGGTTTACATACATTGCGTGTCACCATATTATTTTATGACTAACGGCTATACATTAGACAACAACAACAGCAAACAGCAACAACGCTTGCACTTTACTCATATATATACAAAATACAATACAATCACAATAAATTAGCTACGGCAAACTTTGACTCCCGGTTCCTGGAGCATTTGACATTTGCTTGGACTATTTCAGATAAAAACGATTTGAATGTGACATATCCGTCCTTCCTTTTCTTCTCCGTGTTCCCTCTAAAACTGTTATACGGCACTAGTTATTCTAGTATATTAATTTTAGTGCTAGTTTTCGTATTTTCCTGTGTCTGAACAGATAAAACTGGAACGCGCTTATGTACGTAAATACAAGATGTTTTAATACATAGGTTAAAAAATAATATGCAAAGCTATGTCGAGCTTTAATATGCGTTATGAGAAAAGTTTGCTGCATATAATATTATGTCGAATATAATGTGCATAATGCCTGTGTCGTTCAAAACTTGTGAATCGCAACGGAATCATGATTATGACATCAACAACGAACGGACAGTCGAGTTTATACTAAATTAACTCACGATCACTTTTCCAACGAGTTGCGTTGAGAGTTGAGAAAAATTGACAACAAGAGGGAGAGAAGGAGAGAGAGAGAGCAAACGAGAGCGAGGAAGGAAGGAGGGATAATACACAAGATAGAGTAATTTGTAATTTGAACAAGGCAATTTACTGATTAAAGATTGATCCATATTATCCCTGCCCTATATAGAAACATGACAAAAGATACATTATTACAGATTGGATGTGGAGTCTCGTGCTTACAATTAACCTCGTCGATTAAATGCGGGTACTACAATATGATGATGTCCAACATTCAAAGTGTCGTGTATATTTACCTTATACAATATTGGACAATACAAAATACAACACAATGTACAATGAAAAACAGAGAGCTGAACCTTATGAAAACAACAAGAATAATCACAATATATTGTAAGTACAGCTACGAATACAATACAGTGACGGTGAATATTAACAAATTGTCTGTATAACAACCTAACATTTGATGTATTTATATGTACGCTGTACAATGTACAAGATATAGCCAATGCTTTGTAGTTTGGAATAAAATCTACATGATATAACTACCGTCAAATATATACCTACAGTGAGTAGTGAGACTTTAGTTCAGGTTGGTAATTAGTGGGGCATAACATGATTTTCGAGAGTTGAGTCGAGTTGAGTACTCATTCTCAGTCGTCATCCACATTTGAATTGTCCTTCTGCTGTTGCTCCATCTCTCTGGTCTGGTCTGCCTGCCTGTTCAGTCCCCTGGGAATTTTACTCGGAACTTTACAGCCCAATGGCTAAAAACCGAAAGCAAGCACAGTCATTTTCATTTTATTGTATTGTCCTGAACACTACTTTCAATGTAGGTACACTACCTTTTCGACATGGCTTTTTAGTTGAATTAAAATGAGCTGCAGTGTATAGTGTTATGTAACCTGTCTTTACCTAACTGCCTTTACATAATACAATGGACTGTGCATGAAATATCTATAAATGTATAGGGACACTGGTAATTGTAATGTAAACTAATATCTGTCATGCTATGCTACGTTTATGTAATGTGTACAGTGTACAGTTACATTCTGTTTGGTAATACACAATAAACATTAAGCATAACATTTCAGAACATTCAGATTTCAAAAAAGTAAAAACTTTATCCTGCAAAATAAAATATTCTCGTGGACTATAAACTATAAAATATCAGCTAATCGCAAGTAATCTTTGTTCTTAAATTTTTTTTATTTGCAGGCCTAGAATATTTTTCAGGTTTATACCTAATACATACTAATATAAAAATACAATCTCCGTACACATAGGCATTGTGGCTTCAAACTGTATAGGAAAATAGTCATAACTAGTCGAAAATGTGGAATTTTATCTTTGAAGTTTAAATGTTCAAAACCTAAAATGCATAAGATTAAAAGAAACTGCAGGAAAAGCAAACTTCTCAGTGTGGGTTTTGTGAATTTTCCCTGTAAATAAGTATAGAAAAAAGCATTGTGCATATTTACACACATACATATGTACATTATACAAACAGCTCATAGTTCATTGGATTGGGGAAGGGGAAAAAACAAATACAGGCTAATCTCCACTCTCACTTTACGACTTTTTACTTAAATTTATGCACCATTCTTTTACGTCCGCATGGTCTCAAGTCTCAACTAACTTGCTCGTATAGTAAAGTATAGTAGTGTGGAGAGAAAGAATATTATCGTCGTCGTACCTATATTATGTCGGTTGTAAAGTAAACGCCGAGTCGTGAAAGCACAACAACACATTCCTACTACGAATTAATATCTCACGAAATTTCGTCGACGTCCTCATGGGAGGGAGAAAGGGAGAAAGAAAAGGAAAACGAAGGGAGAGAGAGTCCAAGTCCAATATTTAACCATTGCATGGCTAAATGACATAAATACAACTCCTTAACCTGCGTATACAGGTACCAAAACTTACATTATGTACATAAATATACACACATACAAACACACTTTTACTTACTTAACGAATGAAATGAGCTAAAAATAATATGCTTTTAATACTGCGCTTATCTTGACTAATTTCTTTGACGTGTAGTTATGCATATGATACGCCATTATTTTCCAGTTTCTCATCCTTGCCGTTTAGTGCACGATTCGGCTGTATGCAGTATGCACAAATATATTGTACAAGCGTACATGTATGGATTGTGCTCATAATATTGTATGTGGAGGGCTGCCAATAAGTTTCCCTGTTGAAAGCTCAACAATCGTCCCTAAATGTTAAAAACACGTGCTATAAAGTACCAAGGTGGAAAGTATTTTAATTTTTAATGTTGGTTTTAAAAGCAATTCACAATTATCCCATTTATTTTATTTAAAGCAATTTTTCACTTGAACAAAGTTTGTGTACATATAATATGAGGAAAAGCTTAAAATTGCTGCATTTATATTGATTAAAATGTTACAATGCAGTGATTTCAACCGTATATTAGTTAACAATACATAAATTTAATATTAGTAACACGCCGCTGAATTTGGCAGTAGGTATTAACCATGTATTACAATGTTGACTGCATATGTATCTACAATATACATGCATACGCCATATTAAAAATCGAGAGTGTGTAGACATGGCTATGAATATCAATAGGAATTTATAGAATAGAATTTAATTTAAATGTAAAACACACATCGAGGGCTGAACATTTTTTTATTAAACCCAAAAAAACATTTACAATACACACATACACAGCACACACTACACACATTACGTCCAATCCAATACTTTAGTCACAAAAACTACACGAAAAACAGAGAATCTACATAACTTGATAGTAGCCAAGTATGGAAATAGACATGAGACTGAAGCTAAAACTGAAGCTCAAGTGATATGAAAAGAGTGGCTAACAATAAGAGGCAGATATGTATGCATGTGCTATGTATGGATATGATATAGATAGAAAGGGAGAGGATGAAAAAGGTGAAAAAGTTGCTCAGATAATTGCAGACCGAGGTGTAATTATATGATGGGTCTAGCCAAAATCATCCTCACAATCACCAGTACACAAGGTTTAAGTTAAAACAGACAACACAACAGCAGCCTAACTCCAAAGGCAAATAATGTTTAACTGTGTAGCCGTAGCTACACTTATAAAATAACTTATAAAATACTTTTTACTTGCACAGAAAAACAATATATAGACAATATTATTTGAAAAGTGTGAATAAGTGGAAGCTGCTGGGAATGGAATGGATGGATGGTTGAGATGTACAATGTACATATAGGTACATATCTAGAGTCGAGTGGGGAAATGGAATCATGGATTGGTCTGAATTCGATTTCAAAACCCGAAAAGGGTAGATTAAAAAATCCTTTGTGTTTGTCTACATAATGAATATAGGAATAATGTTGTGTTATTATATTTTATCACCCATCGATTTACACTATCTGTTTTTAATAATAATATCTCGAGGAATATGAATATATATGCTTGTACAAAGTACTAAGTAAATTTAAGAAAAAATATTTTACGCATGCATATGTATGTACTTAATGTATGTATAAAAGTCTCTAAAATCTTATGATTATCCCTTTTTCCCGTGGTTTTCACCAGTCTTCTACATATAGGTACTTTTATCTATAGACTCAACCGTAAACGAATTCTCTGATAAAATATTTGAATCATTATCAACACCCAAAAGGGATATTATCCTTTCTGTTTTTTCTGTCGATCTATGTATCGACTTGATCGAGAGAATAATCATAGGTTCACGCCTTGAAGGAGACACAAACAAAGTACATGCATACATGCATAAATATATAAAGTAATATTCTACGTGTGTATGTAAAGAATAATAGACGGCGACTATACAAGTATTTACCACATCTGATTGTGTGTGTATTAAAATGTGTAATGTGTACACATCACATTATAAAATATTAGGCATTTATTATATATTATACGCATACACACATAATACATATTATAGATAAACAATAAAGGTGCTGCTGATGCTGCTGCCGTAATAATATTATGAATTGTTATTGGTTTTTGCTCGCATAAAATCATACAATTAGTTTACACACAGGCTTATGGTTTGTTTGTAATAGATGTGTGTGTGTGTGTTTATGTGGATGTGGATGGAGGATGTTTGTTGCTTTAAATTCAACTCTTCCTTAGCAGTATCCTCATACTCACCAAAGTGTGGTGGTGTTGACTAGAATACAAATCAAATAATCACGATTACACATAAACACAAACACACACATACCAAAAGATATACACACTTTTTCATGCATATGAATTTTATGAAGATGGAAATCAAACAGTAGAAAAACTATTTTCTGGTGTAGCGTCATACTTACAATTAATACAGAGTAAGAGAGCTTTGAGAACTAATGTAAAATCAAATACCATGGTTCTACGATAGTTTTAAATTGTACATAACGTACATGTGTAGAATGATAACACACATTTACTAGAATTTAATGTATGGATAATTGCACAGAAATACACATACAAGTAAATACATATGGACTATACATAGGAGCATTTTTCTCGCCATTCAGATTTTCTGCTCGTGTAATACATGTCATGATTGTAAATATAGATGCACGCATTTTTACATAATCCCACCTTTGTTATAGATATTCGTGTAGTAATGATATTATATACTTAAATGATATCTTGACATGGTGAAGACATGAAAAAAGTAGCTGGGATAAAAATTGAGTCCTTATTGTCTCATGAATTTAGCTAAAACCATGGTTTGAGCACAAATCTGAAGTTTCCTCCTCAAGCGTACGTTGTTAAAAAGTAAACGAATGTGTGAGACTTGAATATGCACATATTAATTACATTCAAATAAATCCAGCTATCCAATATAGCAAACAGGAGAATAACCAATAAACCGAAGCAAGATTTTAAATTTTATGCATAACCTTTTATTATTATGCTGTAATACATCCTGTATTTGTGCATGTAAATACAGACAGATGTAATTTTTAGGCAGTGCAAATCGAATAATAATTTTCTATTAATTTTAATTCATAATATTAAACATTGAGCATTACACCTTTTGCGCAGTCAAAATGATGTGTAAAGTAAACGAAATTCTGAAGTTCAATTACTTTCCATGAAGTTAGAGATTCACACCACACAGTACTATTTACCTAAAGGCTAGAAATTGGCCCGTACTTTTTCTTGTTTTGTCTGTAGCCCACCCTTTAAATACATGTAGGAAACACACAGCTAAACACAGTTTATGGATTACACGAAAAATTTTGGGAGTAGTAAAGTTGTCGGTCTTCTATATCTCCCATGTACAAAATACAAAATACATACATAATCAGAATCTCATTCAAAAAACTTTTTGATCCTGGGCATTTTGGTCTTTGATTTAAGTAGAGACAGACAGGCAAGCAGACAAGGTGAATGAATGAATGCTCTTGGGAGAGCTACATAAATATTTAATACTCAATACACACACACACACTGTTTCATGTTTGATACTAACTAACTAGTAAGTGTGGGCTAGCGCTAACTCTTTACTACTAACAACGAAACAACAGGTGCGTGTAAAACACGTCAGATTAAGTAAGTTTTCGCGAGCACGCTATCAGCACACACACACTCATATGCATATGCATATACGCATACACAAATACACAGATCTAACACAATCTACATATTATCCTCTACACCTTTGAGCATGTAAAGTTTGAACATGAAAATTGTAACCAAGTCAAAAAAGACGGGAAATATCTGGATAGACTAGATTGAAGATTGATAACTATAATACAAAAAATTTACACAACTAACATGTCTATCTGTATATCCACACATGGTTGAATTATAAGTGAAACGTATTAAGTAAATATCTACTTAATACTGTCCACAGTCTTCAGATCCGTTCAAGAGGAAGATTTTGCATATTACGAAGAGTTGAGACACCTATTCTTTATTTTTTTTGCCCTTCTCTCCTTTTCACTCACACTGCCTGTGCCCTGTCCACTGTGCGTCATGCATGTGATGGGGAAGAATTATTATTTATGCAAATCATCAAAATGTGTGCGTATAAATTGTGTGCATACACATAACATGACATGGCACGGCATACTGTTAAACTTTTGTGCTTCAAATGAATGAAAAACGATAAGAATTGGTATCATTCCAAAATCTTGGAATGTGTGTTAAATATCTATATTTCTCCTAACTATAATCATGTACCTGCAATGAACAAATATACAAAATACGGTACATTTGTATCGCATTGACCGTTTGCTCCGTGTTTATATTACACGTAATATTTTATAAACACACACACACATAATGGAGAATAATGACATGGTGCCGATTGTAGTTTTAACCCTTCTCGTTTGTAAAATGCAAATTTTATAATCTGGTGAAGTTTATTTAATTTTCCACCAAAAATTGCTTGAGTCAAGTAAAATTTGAGTTGGAATTTGTTATTTATGTTAAGTTTAACGTCTATTTGCTTTTCAGCTTCACGCCTCAACATCACTGTTCATCACTTTTAGATAGGTAATATGGGTAGTTTGCTATTGAGCTATGAATGGTATGCATTATCCAACTAGAGTATTGTAAGTGTTTTGCTATAATAGTTATATGTATATATATACATATGCATATGTAGTGTAATCGATTTTATGCATATGCATGTACATAAATATTATGAATGCATACATCGTTTTATATGTTTATTACAATTACAAATTGCAAGTACTACAGCATGTCTCAAATTCACTTGTGAATTAAGATATTTTAATAATAATGATAATCATGGAAAATTTTGTTCAGGAGCGTAACAGACTTCTTGATTGAGGCAATTTTTCATAATGATGAATGCTCATAGACAAGTACAAGTTTCAATATTTGAGTAGTCATAGTTATACTTCAACAATCTGCAGTGTTGTGTGTATTGTGTCTTGTGTTTGCCATGTGTAGTTTTAGTTTTTAGTTGTATGTATAGTGTTTAATATAATATGTGAGATATTATTTTATCCCCTCATCTGTTAGTTTTTCTTCCATTAATTATCAGTTACGTCAGCTCCATCGAGATTTATTGCCCCTAAATATACTATATACACTGTAGAAAATATTAACAAGTAAGGAAGTTCTAACTAATTCGCTCATTCATCATTCATCATATTATTGCAATTCGAAATTCTCTGTGTGTGCTTATGCTTACGCTTTTATACGACAAGAAGTTCTCCAACAATCCAATCCAAGGTCTTTTTTACTCACAAGTTATCAGTATGTAAACATACATATATACATGGATGCATGCACCACATTTTTTAAACTTCTTACAATAAATCAAAAAAACACGGATTGATCAAGTGAAGAAACAAGTTGAAAATAATCCTCCCAACAATCATAATAATTAGGAAAATCAACTTTCTCATCATATCAATACAATTTAATGCGGTGTTGGGTATAAAATATAAAATACAAAATGTATGTATATTAAATTTGAGTACATTTCAGTACAAACTTCTCGTCTCAGTATTTGCACAAATCGTTTTTGCACAAAGAACACAGCATGTACATGAAAAAGTACAAATAAAAAAACTTAAAACAATTCGTTGGAGGTGTTTACGTCATGTATGTACATTGTGCATTTTGTGCTCTCATATAATATGATAACACGATTTAAGTAAGCTGTATGTGAAGAAGCTCACAATCAGTCATCATTATTATCATCACAGTTATCATAATATGACTGTATATGTGTATAGTGTATAGGTATCTTATATTATATCTTGGGATGAACCTGAGGAATTATCATTTGAAAAAAATTGTTTTGATAAATTCAATTCTCTGTGCATATATGTATCTATCTATATGCGTAAAAGTTTAGATATTAGGAACGCCGAGTGAATAAAATAATAATAGTACTATCAAAATGTTAGCGACTATAATATGTTTTTTCCCTTTGATGTGTTTGACTGCTGTTGTCTTTGTAAAAAATGCGACTGTGTTTATGTTTAGTTATGTTTATGTGTGTGTGGAAATGAATGAGTGAACAATATGAGATTAAATAAAGGTGCAATTAGTAATAATTATGGGTTTGGAGGCTCTCTCAGTTGGTTTTCATAGGGCAACATTAAAGTCTACAGTCTACATTATAATGCTAATTATTGCTTCCTCCTCTTCTTCGTCTTTTCAGTATACGCTGCCATTCACACTCAACGTTATTCATTTTTTTCCTATAATCTAAGTACACACTTTATGTATACAGTCAAAGCTCAGAGACCGGACAAAATACACCAAAAAAACGAGCAAACTTTAATTCAAAGCCCACACAGCATATTTACAGTGTTCATACCAATACATACATCATACATACATACAATACAATACGCATCCATTACTATTATTACGATTGTACAGTAAATCTCTCTCTCCTGTATTTGTCTTTATGGTATTAAATGGTTAACCCCCCTTTGTAATAATTTTCTTACCCGCAACAGCAACAATTTTGCTACCTATATAGTCGAGTCATAGTCATACACACATACAGGACAAGAAGGCAGAAAAAACCCACACTTTACAGCTCACACCAACGCCAATGCCAACGTGCCGACTCCAAATAGCATGCTATATCAAAATCAAAAGGGGGAAAATTATTAGCGTATAATTACTATCAAAATATTACCTTTATGAAAACGTATTACATATCATTAAATCCACATTCGTTCACTCCATGGCTATAGTGTGTGTATAAGGTACTCATACTATGCATTATGAATGTAGGTAAACTACAGAGAGAAGTGAGAGAGCGTCAGCAGCAGAAATCAAATTATTCAAAATTTAATGTTGAAAAAAACGGATGGATAATGGACACACATACGGGTAGATTGATGTATACAGAGGAATTGTTTTTGTACATAAAACTTTGTCTTAATTATAATTCAAATACAAGCTTCCTTTTTTTCTTCGTAACTGATACTACTACATTTTTACATATTTATACAAAGAAAAAGAAGAAATAGAGAGAGAGAGAGAGAGAGAGAGAGAGAG
>JAQIVE010002902.1:0-18378 GCA_034698285.1 Sminthurinus bimaculatus | reverse complement strand
GCGCGAGCTCTAAACCTTAACCGATCCAGACCAAATTTTCAGGGTAATTTCTTTGAACCAAAAGGAACGATATGACGGCCCAAGGGTTTAATTTTTTGAGCTTTTGGTTTAAATGGCCATATGTAATGTAGATACATAAGGGCAACTCTAAGAGCAGCAGCAGCAGTAATGCTACGTAACTTTTTCCGTTCTACTGTCCACATTGCATCGTCATGTATAACTATCTACTTATACAATATTATGTTAAATTGGATGCTTGGTTAGGACACTAGTTGTTTACACAGTAGAACACGAGAATAGTTTTCTTGTTCTCATCATTCATCGTGTGTTGGACTGTTGTCCAAAAGAAAATGTAAAATGACATTGTAAACGAAAATTGTAATAACTGAAATGGAAAAGCGTTTTATTGCAATTTACTTTTTGAAGTTTACAGTTTTTCAAACACAAATGTGTGATATACAAGATATAAGTATGCTTACCATTTATCGCGTGGCGTAAGTATGAAAAGGTTAAAAAATCGTTATATTATTGCAACCCCTAATAAAAGCGATAATTGGTTCCCTTTCAAGAGTTTTTAAACTTTTTCTTTTTAATTAGTGAAAAAACGAAGAAAAATCTAAAACCTGGGTTTTATGTTTAGTCAATCGAGACCAAGGATGACCAGTAGCCTGGATGTCCCAGAAGAGTATTCCACCGCTTGTCCAAATAAAGATGTGGAGAAAACTAGACTGAAATTCAAGTCCATTTCAGTATCAAGCAGTAAGCCAATTTTTCACACTTTCTCCAAAACTTGTATAGCTCTCACTCTAATAAAAGTATAGGCATATTGTCAAATAGTACTTTGCATGCAGTCATGCAGGCCAAGAAATAACTTTCAAGCATTATTTATTATTTTGTACCATATTTAAAAGTAATATATATGTAACATTTCACGCTAATGTCAACTGGCTTGGTTTGACGCCTTCTCATCAGTAAAAATTTGTTGTCGAAGAGCTGGATTTTAAACAATCTCACATTTTTTTATCTAGCTTTGCTTTTGTCAAATATTTCCATTACCTATAATAAACAATACCTAGTAATATTATATAATGTATAATAATATATCGGTAAGATAATAATAAATAGTGAGTAGCGCATTTAATATTATATTACACAGCGAAGGCTGATTGCTTATGTTGACAGTTGACATTGACATTTTCGTCGAAGTGATTCAACTAATTATATTATGCTGTGTGTGTGGTGTGATAATATATTATCAAGAATAATAATACATTGTAACTAATGTAAGATACATCATATATCACATATCACATAATATGTGACATTGATATTATGCTGTATCTTGTATTTTAGTGCACGGGGTCTAGCTATGAAGTACAAAGTATAAAACATACGTGAGATAACATACGTTACCCTGGTCGTGACAGATAAAACAAACAGTGTAGACAATTTTATAACTATAATGAGAATTGAATTTAAAGTTGGTGTGGCTTTCAGTCATCCTGGTTAAGTGGCACATTACCAATTACCGAGAAAATTACTATCAGTGTATGTACTAATATTAATATAATAATAAATATATGTTGGTTACGTACCACTGCACACGACTACTGACTACCAAAATGTTAGAACTCAGAGGTTGATCTCAGCTATCTATATTATTATTATGTGTATGATTATGAGGACCAACACACGCAGTATGTAGTTTGTCAAGAGCAAATAATACTTACATTACAGGTTATATATGTTATTGTCAATTGCAGTGTGTATTTACTTTTCGCCTATTCTCTTTTCTCTGAACCTCACCTATGGAACTTGAAAGTACAACATAATATAAATACAGTTGACAGTAGCAGTTAGCAGTTGCTGCAATCATGAATGTAATTATTTACATATACACGAAGGATTAAAAAAATAAAATAAACAACAGACTCTTGGATCACAATTGAATTACGAAATGTGTCCATTGTGATTGTTAGTTTTTACGTAGAGCTTTTATTTGATTCAAATCGAGTTCTAATTTCTAACCCTAGCTCTATGTTTCTTCTAAACTCATGACTCATGTATCCAGGCAGAGACGTCCCTTTAAATGTCTTTTCATTCTTATTAACCTTGACTTCAATGTTTTATTTAATGTATATAAGTTTTGTTTCTCATTTCATTACTTTTATTTAAACATTCAGTGTACAGTGTACGTATTACGTATACAGTATACAGTATACAAACACCATCGTGCTCGACTTTCCGCTGTTCTACACGCATTTTAACTTTTACATCGGTCAAACGCAAAGTAATTGAACCAGAAGACAGAATTCAGTGGTAAAAACATAGCACATCATTCAAATTTACAGTACGACTTGCGACATTGGCAGTACACAGTACGTAGACAGTAGTTCGTGAGACCGGTATACATACCATTTTATTGATTGATCACCACTGAATTGTACTCATGTGTTATGGGTTATGGTTTGAACTATACATAATATATATGCCCATGATGTTATCAAAACCAGGCATCAGTCCGAACTGATTTCTTAGAAAGCCCGAATGAAAGTAAAAAAATATATACGAGTACGGTTGCGGTTTTCATTTGAATGTATCATGCAATGTGTGTGACGAGTTTTGGTATGGCTTTCACTTCCTCCGCTTTATTTTTCATTTTTCAGAAATTTTAAATCGAAAGTAAAAACATTTTGCATAGTTTTTTCTGTACAGTATTAGCATTCAACGAATAATGATAAGGAGTCAGTATTAGTTATTTGAGCATTTTGAACGTACAGTAATTCGGCAATTATTAAGCATTAGTCATCTCATCATCCGTCAATCCTAAATTATTTGTAAAAAATGATAGAATCAGAAAAGCGAATTCGATTAAAGACGTCTCTAACCTTGTGAAATCGTCTCATTGTGGAAATACATGTAATATGATGTCTACTGGTATCTACGTATCTACGTGTATGTATATGTGTACTCTGTCTAGTAGGAAAGTGGTAAAAAGTGATACACATAGTAAATGCATCGTAGTATTTTTTTACATTCTCTCCTTTGATAATAATATCGTATAAAATCAATAGACGACGTGATATCACAGACATTACATTGATGGATTTCCAATATAATGTACATATGTACACGTACATAAAATGTACATCGTATTCGTACACGGAGAGAAAGAGTTGGAGAAACTATTAGGACGGTTGTATTGTGTAATGTACATAGATATAAAAAGCTAACGGTCCACACATGCATTACATATTGTAGCTACACACACACACACAAACACACATACACATCAAATACACGAACATTGCCTCCTTTTCTTTGCATGCATTGCATTAATATTGTAAAACCTGGAGGTATGGAGGTATTCATGTATTCTCATGTCTCTTTTTCTTGTTACTTTAACTGTCCTGTCTCTTCCCTTGTCTGCTCTTCTTTCTCCACAAAGTCCAAATCCAAGCTCCAACCATACACACAGGACAATGTAATAATATGTATGTATCTTGCATGCTGCAACGCATATTGCATGATATGGTGTAGGGACGTATATTATACACTCGTTCATTCAAAGAGAAAATCGTGAGGATTTTGACGTATTGTCTTCTTTCTACCGTCTTGTGCTATCTTTCATGTATACTTACTGCATGGTTATGCGGTGGGCTGATGTATTTTGTTTTAATGTATGATAATTTGTCCTATGCTCTCATAATACAATAATAGATTTTTACATTATTACTGCTTTCCTATTTATTTCCTGTGTTTGTGTTTATGTAAATTACAGTGACGGGGGCTGAGGACCCAGGAAGGCTGCTGGAGAAAAATCCAAACTGCAGAGCCAACGGGAGAGAGGGGAAGAAGAGAGAACTTGTGGAAGGTGCCAATAATAACAATAACAACAACATTTACAGTCCAAATAAGAAAAACAGTGCAAGTGGAAGCGAACGGAGAGACGGCATGAGCATGATGGAAAACGAAACTACCACCTCCTCCTCTTCTTCCACTTATGAACAAATCGATGGCTTATTGTCTGCTGTCAATTACTTGAGCTCTCTTGTCATTCCACCTGCCAATTCAGGTAGGTATAGGATAAACAATGAAAATCATCTATCAAATACAAACTTAAAACACTAAACACCCAACTTGCTACGTGTCATAATATAACATTATTTTATTATTCTCATTTAGTTCGGGTTAAATCCCTATTTGTATTTTTGTAAATAACTTTTAAAATCCAGTGGGATTCTAAAATAGAATACTTTTATTTCAACATTTTAAACATATTTTTACGTTTCCGTGATTTTTCTTTTCATCGTGAAAAGAATCCAAATGGATCCATCGGATATCTCGATGGATTATGGATATATATTGAGAAATAGAAATACTTCTCGTGTCAACTCTGTATTTGCCTGTGATGGGTTCTCTGAGAAAAAAACGATAAATTCAAGCTCTTTTTTGGCTAGGGAAAAAATTAGGACTAATTTTCTCAATTTTATCGCCATAATTGTACACACGACAAGATATTACATATTATACATGCGTATATCCTGTAAGGACTGCCTTTGTTGTAGTAAATGTTTCATTGAAAACCTGTCCTGAGAAGAACATTTGATATTTGTAACATTTGCTAGCTACGCTATGATAACCTACTGCCTTTTACGTCAAAAACGGATGTTTTACAACATCAAAAATCCAAGTATGTGTAGTACACTGTATGATGTATCTGTATTCTTAAAATTTTAGTAGAAACTAATGTGAAGTAAATTGCAAGTTTGTTGAGTTGAAATAGGAATAACGCAAAGGGAAAATCTATAGGCACTATTTACATATGTATACATCCGTACATCATAAATGGTGTATTGTATTTAGATCATATCGATAGAGAAGCTATTGCAGACACGAACTTTAAATTTTTCGAAGAAATAGGCTAAAAAATACACAAGTATATTTTATTGATTCAACTTTTCTTTGTTTCTCCCATGGGCGTATTATTATGCATAAGTAAATATGTAGCAGGTAGTAGGAAATGTTCATTATTGATACGGCTAAGCTTGCTGTGTATTATATTATATAGGAAATACAGTTATAAATCGTTATGAGGTTTCCTGCTTCTATCTATCCAGTGCCTGCTTTCCATGAAAGCGCTCACAAAATGCTGGAGAAAGTAAGAGCATGTGTATATTAAGTATGTGAGTATGAAAGAGTCTTCTTGGAAATATGGAGCTAAGTGCTTATGTATTATGTACTTACAGGCATACCTATAAACTTTCACATGAGTTTTCTCTTCCTTCCCAAAAAACGGCCGAGAAATGCCGGTAGGTACTCTCGAAAAATTGACAGTTGAACAGTGAGCAGAAGAGAGAGCAGTTGATAGAGATAATTGACGTTTATGGAGTACGGTTCGGCTGTTTACATTATGTATTAACTAGGCGTTTGTCTCTGTTCCATATAGTATTTGTTCTAAAAACTAACTTGAATTGATACCCTCCAAGTTTCCAGTAATATTCACAACAACCTATTTATACTACCACATACATATTAATATTATTATTTAGATAGAACCTTTGGGCGAAATGAGGTGTTGTGTACAAATGCCTAATGTTAGAAGTACTAAATATGATAATTTATACATTACCTACTTATGTAATAACTAATAACTATGATGTATGTATGAATTGAGACATCTCAATAGTTTTGATGGATGATGAAATAGCCTTTCCTAACTATGTATTAATTCCAAAGAACGAGTAGCGGAAGAAAACAAAGAGTCTTATTTAATTGCTCCCCTTACTAATTGATTCTGAAAATGTGTCTTTATTTAACACTCGCCTCCCAACTCATTTCGATTCTTTTCCCAGAATTGGAGTTGAGTTGGCAGGCTTTTACGTTTTATGTATTTAATCTCTGATATTTCCACGTTTCCTTAAAAATATAACAATGTGTAATCACCTCAAATAGAATTGAAACAATGGAATCTTTTTACATGGATTGTACATAAATATCACGGATGCACGCTCTTTCCTACCCACGCGGTTGCTTATTCATTATTGTTACAAATTTTTATGATTATAATTATTCAAAGGTCAAAGGTATCTTTTAGTTGGTTTCAATTCTTTCAACGACATTGAATGGATAGTAATGAGGCAGGATTGTAGAATTTATTTTTTTATATTAGGTACCTATCCTTAAGTCTCTTTCTAGGTAACATGAACAATGAAAAGTACGGCTAGTCGTGTGCATTATATTTTTTGTATGCTTATCGTTTCGGTATTATCGGTATTATACTAGTGCATAATAAAATAAATATTATGCTGTATGTATATTGTAAGTACATTGTACATGTAAAAAATATAAATGGGTATATTATTTCACATTTTGTATTTATAAAACATTGGATAAAAAACGTTATGTAAACTATGTAAAGTACAGGAAATATCATTCTGCGCTGTAAATAACTGTAGACTGTAGAAGAAAGTAAAACTTGAGCGCGTGCTTACTTTTAGTGTACTGTGGTACTTTCTCCATTCATCCCTTTACATAGGCATTCCACCATTGTGCGTTCTAGGAATCATTATTTATGATCATAATATGTACAATGTACAATATACAATAAATTATTATTATAAATGCTAGGTATAGTTGTATGTATTAAGCTATTTATATAGAATTAATTTCCCAAGAAAAAATCAAATGTAATTTTGAATTCCCTTCCTATTGTTCATGTCTCATGCCATGTTCTCCCTTTCATTTGCAAGACGAATGCAAATATTATATTAAATATATATGGTATACCGTTATGTAAATAACTGTGCGTGGCCTTATGTAATCACGATACACTTTTCTCCCTTTGACTCGAAGTCTCCTCGTTTTTCAAAGACAAAAGAAGTTCACAGAGTTCATTAAATACGTGAAGAACTGTCCTGATCTCCTGCTTAATTTTATGCCTTTAAGATGACTGTTGCTGAAAGTTTAACGCGTGTTTGCAAGAGGACAAGAAGTAGTGCCACGTTTTTGGTCGCAAGTCGCAGTCTTTTCAGATTCAGACCAACAAGGAAACAAAAGGAACTTGTGCACATTTTTCCTCGTTTATGAAACGGTAGATAATGATTGTCATCACACATGGAGAATAGGGAATTATAAGAATTTCTTGGTGTTGTTAAATTGGTATAAATATTACAGAGAGTTCTAACACTGTGTATTGTGTATGTATGTATATCAAAGTTAACATGCTTCAAAAGGTTCTCGAGAAAAAATTAAAAAGTACGTCAGCAGTGGATTTTGGATTGATATCCAGGATGCCGTGCTTAACTTATTGTTCAAGTGACTATGTACTGAATATTGATTCCTGCTACCCAGAAAAACGAGAACGATGATATTAGACACAGAAACGTGTATTATGTAGGTAATAATGATCAATTGTTCAATGGTTGTTCGTTCCTCATGCAAATGCTTTGTATTTTTTGGTTTGTTAACAGAGCGACCGTTAAAGTCAGAGTTCATTACGGCGCTGCAGAAAGTGAAGAGTAGCATTGGAGAAATTGAGTCGTCCCCGGAATTGAAGCACCGTCTCCTCAAATTGATTTTTAAGCTCGTCGAGAGGAATCAAAATGATGAAGATCTCGTTTTCTGGGCTTCATTTGTTCTGCTACATGTATGACAATATAAAAATATCATATTATAGACATTAGAAATGCAGAAATACATATTGAAGTTTTGTTGGATCATAGTTCATAGCACATGGAAAAAAGGTTTCCGTCAATGTAAATCATTACCTTTTATTTTTTGTGCTCATTTTTCTTAATGAACAAATGTAGTGCAAAATAATTGGGAACAACCTGACGACGGTTTTCAAAATGGTTTTCAAAGCAAGTCGTTCCAAGGAATATTGGAGCATCATCCAGGAAACTGAATATTTAGGTTATTTTTGACAATAATATATTACTTCCGATTCTCAGTAGATTGACATTTATTATAGAATTTGTAGAATTATTCGTAGAATCAAGTAGTCTTTAAATCCAAGTAAATTGCTACATCAATTACTGTGTATTATGGTAAATATATTTTATTGTAATGTTACCCATAATATGGAACACGAGACAAAAGAATAATGATACAAAATATTGATCTGATGACCATGATTTGCAGACGTTTTTATGGAGTCCTTTGGTCAAACCTGTCCTATAACTCAGACTGAATCCATGATATACGGTTATGGAACTCTCAAGTACATCTGTATGGAGAAAAGTGTTCTAGTGAGGATCGTAGAGCTCAACTTAATACCAATTATGACTCTTCATCTTAAGCTTCTCAACCATGAGGTAAAAACTTTTTCCTAACAATTGTCTACATACATATTATGTTGTACTTAGACCGAGTGTTTTAAACTTTGCATATTCAACCCCTTTTTTAGTAACGTCATTAAATATTAAATTGTAGTCCACTTTTTATGTTAATGTGTAAATGTAGGTGGCCAACCTGAAGAAAGTGCCCGAGAATATATTCAATGGAGGTAAGTTTTTTTTCTTCAAAATTTTCACAAATAAACCTTTGAGACTCCATGACCAATATCCAATATCCCAATGAACAGATAACATATTCATTGACCCTGCATAAAATATTTACTGTCAACTGTCTATGTACAGCAAAGTCGATTCCGATTCGATGGGCAAGTGTCATTCAACATTAAAGTCGATGAACTTTTATAAGGGGAAAATTATACGACTAGCTTATGTAACTGTACTGTAGTTCACCGAAAATTCCTACGACCCCTATCACTAGTTAGGCCATATTATCTCAACCGTGGTCGCCCCTAAAAATTCAGAGCGCATTAAACATGTATTTAAAAAAGAAGAGACGACTTTGACTTTCGTTGCGGAATCCGCAATCCATATACATAGTTAATCAACTTGATGAAGGCGATACGGACTTTTTTTCAAGCCTTTTCATTTGTAATTCAGCTCTTGTTTTTTCGCTACTTTCACCGTATCTGTATTCTGCAGTACAAAATAAATGCAGAAATTTATGTATGATCTGCCAGTACATATCAGTGTATGTAGGTTGTAAGTACATGTCAAGAGTGAAGAAGCGGTGGACATACGGTACGGACATAAGATGGAGATGGATAGATGCATTAATGAATGAATGTAACCTCCACGTGTCAATAAACAATGTTTATTTTTCCTTATATCCAGCATTCCAGCTGACGTCCATTCTCCGCAATATCGTTGGTGACGAATCAAGCCTGGCTGCGGTTGTCTCGAGTGGACTGTTGGAAGAACTGTGTAATTCTCTTGTCTGGACTGTCGACGATATTGACGTTCTCTCTGTTATTACCCGTATCTTAAGGTGAGCTTTTTTGCCCCGACTTGTCTTTCATCCTTTCTTTGAGGGACATTCATAATAGCTGTAAGTACTGCATGAATGGCATCTGTATTTTGATTTTTATCATCCGTCATAATATTATTTTTATTATATTTAGTATAGTAATATACATACATAATACATACAGGTTGCATGTAGGAACATATTATGCAGATGCATATGTAGATTATAAATATCAATGGAAAATTTCGATTGGAAATGTAAATCAACCATGAAAACTTGACCGAATATAATAGAATATATTTAATTAGGTGCACTATATTATTGCCGGGAAAATAAAATGCATAAAAAATATCGTTTGGACTTTTAGAATAATATGAAACAAATACCATTTAGACATTGTAATTGTCGATACTGCTAACTGGTGAAGACATCATTATTCATAGTCACAGTCTATAGTTAGTCATATGTCAGTAAGTGAGGATGTAATGTAGATGTGTACATGTTCCTAAATTCCTAAATACATATGTATTTTTTCCTTTATAGTGTTGTGTCTGGAGACGATGTTTGCTGCCAAGTCATTTCGGAAAATCCAATATTTACACAGAGTGTAAGTCTACAATATACAACATATTATTATGTATTTGGACTACCCTTACTCACATGAAATGAGCAACTTTTGGTTTGGTACTCTCAAAGGGAAATGACTTTGTGCTTTTTGCCAATATTACACACACATATATGTATTTGCTGTTGATGATTGTATATTTACTAACTACTTACTTACATATAACATTTTATAGCTAAATATTGTATGTACCTACATGCATACTATACACACATAGTTATTTACATTCCGCCTTTTACTTATAATAATTTTTGTGTATCATGCTTTTAGGCACAAAGTACCCTGTACATACATGTATCTAAGTATGTTCCACGTGGATCGGATAGCGTCCACGGGGTACATAAAGTGAGATTTAGTAATAATCAACACAAGTTTTGGAATATATTCCTTTCTCTCTGAGTAGATTGTCAGGATCCTTCAAATGTGGCACTCGAAAGATGATGTCGTGGTTCGATTCTCATACTGCCTCGGAAATCTTTTGGCTCAGTGTGAAACCATGAGAATAAAGGTAATACATAATAAACTTTCAAGAACTAATTAATATTGTTTTATGAATAAAAAATGTTGCTGAAAATAATATTCTTATAAATATACAGCTATGAAAACTGGTAAACGGATGTTCAAACCTATGCTAAACTGTAAATACACCTATTACATATTACATAAAAACATGATCTTACTTTGACCTTTGGTTTGTATAGATGTTTGAAGAGCCTGAATGCTATCACACGATTTTACATTCAATCACTTTCTACATGGGAAGATTTAGCCCCATATCCGAAGATATTTTGATTAAGGTAAGTCATTTCTTACACACTTTCCTTCCATTGTCTGAATGAAACATAATAATTTGCTCTTCTATTATGTTTTTCGTTTTGTTTGTAATCTAATAATATACTATATGTGCGTATGACTTTTTGTCCACTTTCATGGATGAGTAGTCCATTAGAATATTAGCCAACTGGAGCTTAAACCCGTCGATTGGGATCATGGTAAGGTTAAACATAAATTATGCCTAATGTAGGTGGAACTTGTATCTTAATTGTAAACTGTACATTGTACACATGTATGCATAATTAATAGTTTGTTATCAAACATATGTATTTAGTCACAAGTGAAAAAGTAAGCCGTTCATGATATGTATATTTGATGCTCCCTGACAATTAATTGTAAGCTTTCTCTCTTTGTCTCTCCATCTAGATTTGTGATGATCCCCAACTGAGTGAAATCCTCAATATAATTTTGAAAACCAAAGATATTTCCGACGAACTTTTAATTTGTGTCATAAGCACCTTGAACAATACAACTTTTTATAAAAATTATGCAAGAGATGATGATGATGCCACTCTTGAAACGACAGAATGTAAGTACATACCTATGTATATTAAGGTGTGCGTATGCCTATGTATTCACACCATGCTTACTACATCATGCTCGACATGGTTTTAAAATATGAATAATATTATGAAGTATACAGCATACCCTGTATAATATATAATATAATATTTAATATGATTATATCTACACGTGTCATAGAAAGGATTTCTATTTTCTCTCTCAAGGTCTTTACGAGTACCTAACAATGAAGAATATAGATGCCAGAACAGAAGTTATGAAAGTATTAGGAAATTTAACTAGAAACAAGCGAATTCGAAATGCTGCAGCAGAACGTGAGTATAAAACTAAACTGCAAACTATATACTACATACATACATGCATTGGAGAAAATAGGGAAAGCACGGAATTGATACTCACTCTCTACACAACATGTGTATATTACTCGTTATCGCTATCGTTATCCCTTTCCCCGAATACGGGTTGGTGTATTGTGTTGTGCACACGTATAATTTACATGGAAAAATCTCTTGCTTTGATTTCGACTGTACAGATGTAGGCCAATTACTAGTATCCTTAGAGGAGGAGAATGATGAGCTTCTTTGTGCCACAATCGGCGTTCTCATGAACATCATTGTGAATGCAAAGGCAGCTCTTGAGTTCTTCCACAGACAAGGAATAGACTTGTAAGCGCAACTGTGAACTTTTTAGTATATTATATATTGCATGTACCGAAAAAACGCAATTAAACACCAGAATTGGCACTTGTTGGAGTTTTTCAAATTTCTTCAGTAGTACAATGAGGAATTAATGAGACTTTCATACCTTAAAATATTTGATAATGGACATTTAATTGCCTTGTTACGGTACATCATAATGAATATTTTTGTCATGTTCGAATTTTATTAGCTACACTACATGCAGATGACAATTTTTATATTAAAAGAGTGTAATTAAAACATTTACAGGTTACTTCACCTCATGCGAACCAAGAGTGATATTGGACTAAATCTCATGATTCTACAATTCATTTGGAACATACAAGTGTCTTGTGAGGCAAGTCATTCACCTGTATTGGAGTCTAATTGTGACCCCCCATTAGACTCTTCATCGTCATTCACACGACCGTCACCACTACCCCAGAATATAATGAGTAGGGACAAACGACTGGAAATTCGAAATTTAATTAGACAGAAACTCGATGCCACGAGTCGAATGACACCGTCTGAAGAATCTCTATTTACGGATCTCATCCCAGAGTTTCGATCGCTAGCGGAAAGACTATATGAAAAACTGTCAGAGAATGACAATGAATAATAATACTGATGCATCTAATATTGCATGAAACATGTCATGTATAATATGTATATATTATCGCGTATACTATACAATAAAAAATAGGAATTAAGAACTAGTCAGTCAGCATTATAATCCTCTGCCATAGTGTTATTAAAACTTGTAACATCTTATCGTTTGTTTTTTAGTGAGTAGTAGATAAGATTTTATTTTGTTTCAATAACTTACGATTAGTGAGAATAATATAATACTAATAAATAAATATTAGCGTTCCTAGTTCCTACAATAATACGAGTAATAATAAAACTTATTCTTAATAACAATATACCTATCTATAGTCACAATAAAATGGAAAGTATAAGATATTTTATTCTAAAATCGTGTGTCAATTATTGTCAATGTTTAAAGCTGAATATTCTCCGTAATTGAATCAGGTATAACGTATCGTGGTTATGCGTGATGTGATGGACATTGATGATGTTCCCATGAAAAATATTTTATGTAAAATGTCTGTGCGTATACACTTACAGTATTAAATAACAAACTACTTTCTGACTATGGCCGTTAACATTGCTCTGTTATTTATTTGTATGTTATGTATGTGTGTACTTGTTTCTATGCTTGTAAAATGCATAATTCATGCAATACATGATTAGGGAGTCAACATCATTGTTTGTTGTTTATTTGAAGGATTTTCAAAATAAGTAAAACAAAAACAAATCTGTTATGATCATAAAACAAACTTTCGTTTGTCTTTTTTTATTTGATTAGTCGTAACTGTGTTATTGGCTTGACTTTATTTAAAAATCTCATTCCTCGTTGCAAATTAGCATTTATGAACGTTAAAGTAGCGTAACATCTTCTATCTAAAATTTTCTATATTCGATGGGACAGTTCAGTTAAAAAAACACATAATATGATAATATAATGCGAATTCCAAACTACATATATTTCATATTTCATTTACATTGTGTACATATATAGTGGTCATATTAAGGTCTTGAACTGGCATTGATTCGAGTACCCGGGTACATAATATATAATATATACATGATAAAATATGTACTAACTATAAAATCTTTGGTATAATTTTGTAATATATTATGATATTTTGCAGCAAACTCGTCATACTCGTATCAGTTTTAGACTAGCACTGAAAAAATATTGGTTTGTAGAAAAGCCACACTAAATACATAACAGTTGATTGGGGTTGAGATAAAAACATTTATATTAACAATAATAACTAACTACCTGCACTGCAATAAATTATCACAATAATAATAATATAACTGTTGTTTTTATACAATGTATTTCCTATGCAAGGTAACATAATAACAATTAACTATATACCTAGGTTCTACTACTACTAGTAGTATGATAAAGTAGTCTGCTACTATATAAACACTAGGAACGGAGAAATCTCAATTATTTCCTCAGCACGAACGCTATGTAGTCTGTACTTAACAAATAACAGAATAGTATGCGTATATGCGTGTATAAAGTCAACAAATTGGCAGCATCAGTTACTGTTAATACTATACTGAAACTGAAACGTTCTGGTTTTTTTGGAACTCTTCAGCAGTATACGGTAAGTCTATGACAATATTATAGTAAAAACTAAATTAAATTTCTAAAAAACTAAATGTCTTCTCATACTTCACTGTATTACATAACAATACTACCTAGTACATATTTACATTGTTACAGGACTAACAAATAAATTTTATCATTTGATTTGGCAACTTTTAAGCTTGAAATTATTCAGTTTTGTATCAACTCTCTCTATACGTTACATTGCACATTGTACATCTTATATTATATTACAAGCGCATAACACACACGCGACACGAAGCCCTTCATCAGTGAATCCCTTTTAATTATACATACTGTTCTGCTTCTGGAGTTTGACGTTCTGCCTCCATTGACAGCATTGTGGCCTCTGTCAAAAGACCCATGTCGATGTCGCTTGCACTTGCTGAAAATCAAAATACACAGAACTACATAGCTAAGAACAACCCTTATCATAACGAGTCTCTATACATAAAAACCAGACTTGTTGAAAATTGAAACCAATTATGTGTTCGGGAAACTGAATTTTGACTTAACCAAAACGAAATACGTAATATAACAAGCTACGTATTCTGAAAAATCAATGCCACTTCAAAAAACGTTAAATACCTAAAAAACCAAATTCAAAGAAACAGAGCGAAATATTTTAACGTATGTATTTCCATGTGAAAATGGTGCCTAGTTACATGGGAATATACATACGTTTAAATATGCTCTGCAAAGACAACAAATACTGAAGAGATGAAGTAGGAAGTAGGGGAAACTCGAAAGTAATTAGCAATACATATATAAAGCACTCCAACATAGGAGAATAATGTGAAAATCATGTCTATAGGTATTTACTATTTAGGTAGTTTTCATGGGATCAAAAGAAACGATCGTGTAAAGTATCTATACAAAGAAATCCAAGCCTTTTGTCTTCCGCTATCGCAGGTACATTGTAAAAATACATATTAGCTGACAATTACTTGTTATGCAGCTCGCTGCGGATTGATGTTACACTTCATAATTCATAGTATATACAGTTATTGGTTTTTTACGAAACGATTCTCCGAAATTACCTATAGCTAATTTCAGTAAAATAATTGGTTCTACTGCAGGTAATTATGCATTAAAAATAAACTGGCAAGTAAAGAGATCTCATTTTACGGCTTATTTAGTGTTGGGAAATCAAAAGACAGATGTGAAAAAACGTGAAGGCAACAAGTGATTTGAGCGCATGTCGTGGTACTTGTGGAACAAAAATCACGGTAACTAGATAGTGAGCTCAAATTTCACAAAGCACGTCGAATGCCGTTAATTATAGAGATACTTGGTACTTGGAAAGATTTGTATACTGCTATTTGTACACATTTTACATAAAAAATGAAACGTAAAAGGAGCATACGTACCTTTATGAGTGAGCAGTTTAAAAAACAAGTCAAGAGGGCCACTTTTTGATGGGAATTCTCCACCTAAAAACAATTTCGTGTATCAGTGAAAATTTATGAGACACTTTTTCCGTGTTTAAATACTTATCGTCAGTACAGTGAAAGTCTTTCCGGGGAAAGTATCTTAACTTGACATAATACATATATGTGTACACAGTACACAGTTTATGCACAATAAGATGAACTTTTTTACAGTGCCATTGATAAAAACTAAAGGCGTGATTCCTCATTACAAGTATTCTTAATAATGCAACACTCAAGAGAATAAAATTTAACTCAGCCCACGTAACTACATAATACGTACCTTTCTTTTTCCTGTTGATTACAAAAGCGGATTTTCTCGCTTGACTCGTCTGAACAACACCACTCAACAGATCACTTGCATGCTGCCGAGCTCGTAAACATATTGACCGAGGGTGGGACCAGCCATTTAGTACTCGACTGGCTCGGGACTTTGGCAGCAGAGAAATCAGGTGTAATTTCTTGCCAACACTCTCCTCGTCATTATCGTTTAAATCTGCATGCATTTAAAACATTTTGAAAGTTAATACCTGGACATTCCAAGCACTGACTTGACCGTCTAATATATATTAAGGCGATGAATCGCATTTTGTATTATTTGTCATGTGCGTAGCCTTTTTAACTCACCGGCCATGATTGCTTTCACTAAATCAATTTGTAAATCGAACGATCCAGAGCGAGCGTGCCATAAAAATTGGTCGAATGGTACAACTCGATAGCCCAAATACGAGAAGAATGATGTGAAACCATTTGGCAAGGGACAGGCTAATTCTCCTAGAGCTAAAGAGTAATGCTCAAACAGCATGAAAAGCTTCAACTTGGTTTCCCAAGACAGTGAATCTCTGAAAAATAACGTTAGGAAAGAGGGATTGATATTCAGATGGAGTAAATTAACTTTTACATACATACAACATTTGTAAATTATAACCGAGCCATACGATTCTGAATCAGAAACAGAAAAATCTGGCATTTATGCCAAACACTTATTATTCATACTGTTACATTTATTCCAAAAATAAAACGAACGAAAGACAGAAAGATTTTTTGTAGCCAAGTAAAAAATTGCAAAAATACAATTAGGTAAACTAAACCGTAAAAACTTCAATGAACGCACAGTCATTTTTATAAATTACCCATCATACGAGTAGATAAGTCTTAGTTAGAAAATTCATTTCATTCTCCCATAAAAAGCGACACAAGAGAATTTTAGTGTTTATGATAGAAATATGCTTATTTATTGTAAAGAGCAGGCGTTATTTGTAGCTTTTACGATAGTGAATAAAAGTTACAGTTCAATAGTACTTATTAAATATAATAGCCCTAAAAAATACAGTTTTACAATTCATAATGTGATTTCATGCATTAAAGGTACAAGAGAAAGAAGAGAAAGTGTATTTAGTTAGAAGAGAGAATAGAAGTAAGTACATTAGGCGAAATCCTTTGTTCCTGCTTTTAGTTGGTTGTAGTTGCACTGTTAGACAGATCAAATGACACAACAACCGAGCCGTGTCAACTAATGCATTGCAATACCGAGTCGCGATAGCCCCCGTGTTAATAGAAAACTACAATCAATAGCAAATCCAAAAAAGTACTAGTACAGTTCGTCCAGTATTTCTTGTATGCATACATCATGAAGATTCCGGTCATAAAATATCCTAATGTGTACAATGTACAACACAAACTCTATGCCATGCATATATTGTACATTATACATGTTGCATAGAGTTCGTGATTTACATCACCACGTCTCACCAGTGCTCCGTATCCAAACCTCGCACGTTTAAATTTTTTTTCAAACTTTAAAATATCGGCCATTCATTTGGCACACTAACTGTTTAGCTGTTGCAAAGTTTTATACAACGCCATGAGTCCGAAGCTCATGGAGTCTGGAGCGAAGGTGGACTTTAAAATATTTTATTGATCGGTAAAGATAAAGCAGTGTTAAATTTCGATTAGCAGTGAGTACTGCTATAATCAAAAGAGCTCTAAAATTAGTGCATCTGCAAGTTGCAGGTACACGCCATGTTATTGTTAATTAATTTCACTAAATACCTACTGCACTGTTATCATGTATAATTAAATAGCAAAAAAGATCAATCAACTATACCGTTTTCCCAGCAACCGTGTACCCCTGAAGCGGCCACTCTTTCCGTTCTTTAAGTAAATGCATACTCAGCTCCCGCAAATTCTACACGGAGCCAATCAAAAATTCAAAAAGTGCTAAAAGATTTTTCATGGTTACTGACATTCATTTCCATTGTGATTTAGCTTTTGTTACCACGAGTGAGAAAATACCAAAGGAAAATTAACAATAGGTATAATACACACAGAGACTCATTGTCTATGCAGAAGAAGTAAAGTTCTACATCATATTATAATACCACATACTATGTAGGCATGTGCGTTGCATGTCTACTTTACCCTTTGCATCAATGCTCAATGATCAAGGCACAGTTTTTCATATAGGTACATTCTTACTCGAGATGAACGTTAATATGAAATCAGAAATATACTACAAGATTCAAATTTTCTCTAGAATTTCATCAATAAGTGGCTTTCAAATTCTAGAAAAAATGTCAATAAAAGTAACAATGTTTGCATATGAAATTAACTTGAGATCGCACACACACGTTAGAGGTTAGAGAATTGCATAATTAATTTGAAATGAGAACGAAATAATTGAGCTTCATGCATGTTCTTTGAAGTTATAGATCTCATACAGCACAAGCTTATAAAAGACGACGGCTGAAGTTCAATAAACCCTTGACTCGTTCTTGGTAT
>JAQIVE010002901.1:0-18378 GCA_034698285.1 Sminthurinus bimaculatus | reverse complement strand
GAATCAGTAAGGTGACGATCGGCAGTGTGGCGAAATGTTGTGTGACGAACGGATTTGTGACGTACAGAGGCATAACCCTTTTTGATGTTTGACTTTTGACCCAAAAAATCTAAATCCACCCTCGTAATTTATAATTTTGACTTTTGACCTCATGACCTTGAACATGGCGCACTTGACCTCCTATTACGACGACGGTTGCAGTCACAGCCACCTCCATAATTGGGATGACCTCAAGCTCCATGGCCACGGTCACGGTCAGGGTCATGGTCATGACCCATGTTCGTCCGTGTTCAGCCTACAGGGTCGAGGTTACCGGGAGCTTCGCCTCCGTCAGTCCGAGATCAACCTCCTCCTCAAGCAGCACATCACCACCGTTGACCTCTCCCACAACCAGCTGACGGAGCTAAACATGGCCTTTTTCACCCCCTTCCCCCTACTCGACACCCTCAAAAAACTGGACCTGAGCAACAACCTCCTCGAGTACATCCCCGCCGACCTGGACCGGCTGACCAACCTCAGTCACCTCAACCTTTATTCGAACAACGTAACCGAAGTTCACTTGATTCCTTTGCACGCTTGACACATGTCCTATGACCTTTGTCCTTTGACCTAACGTTGTCCATTTTTCGCTTAAATGCCCGACTTTTCTGTCCCTAGATTAGAAGTCTGACCCCGTGTCTGGCCAACCTGAAGCACTTGGTTTGGATCAACCTAAACCGGAATCCGATCAACTCGTTGTCGCCCAACTTCCGCCGGATCGCGGGCAACATGACGACGGAGGGCGAATGTCGCGAGGCCGCGGCCGCCATCCTGTCCTGGCTCTCCGAGTCCATGGAAATGTCCATGAACTCTTTCCCGGAAAAATGTTCAAAAAATCCGGGGATTTCCGAAAATTCCGTGCGACACCTCAAGTTTGGCTATGAAAAGAGTTTGACCCTTCAAAAATCGGAGAAATGCGCCGAGGTCAAGCGGAGGATGCGGAATTTGGCCGCGGGGAGCCGACATTCTTTCGGTATTGACGGACCCTCCAAATCCCGGCTGTTTAAAGTGGTGAGACCTCCAAATTCTCCGGCCTTTGTGACCTCTGCAAATTTTGATGACCTCTTGACCTTGAATCGACCCGTGACCCCGTTTTCGACATCGACATCTTTTGTCCATCGGCCAGACAATGGTTCGATTTTCGATAGTAAACTAACATAATTTTTTTTTAAATTTCTCCGGTTTTTTGACCTTTGACCTCTTGACCCAGCAGAGACCTCCAAAATTCGGTATTATCTCCTGCTCCCGATTTTCCTGCTGTTCCTCGCCGCTCTCGTCGTCCCTCAGGAAGTTTTCGACCAATGTGTGTGCAACTGCCTGTTTTTTGTCCCCCGGTTTGTCCGGCAAATTATTGTCGGACTACACGCCGGCACTCAATCGTGCTTCCGGTATTTTCTCCAGGATTCGACCCTGGAGAAGACGACCGTGTTTCCAAGATTGGCGAGCGAATATCTCGTCAAATTTTTGTGCGGCGCCACCGCCCTGGCCTTGAAGTTTGTTCAGTACAGTGTCAACTGGAGCCGGGTCACTGACCCTGCTTGACCTTTGACCTCTTACTTGTCAAAATCGAAAAATTATGGGGTCATATACGAAAAATGCAAAATAAAAACCGGGATTTCATCAAATTACAAAAAATGACAAAATTACTGGAAAATGTTTTTGGAGCCGGTCAATTTTTTTAACCTTGTCAACCTCAAAATTTCGATGTTATTTATTCGACATTTAATTAGGGTCAGCAAAAAAATGTTGATAGCACTCTCAATCCGACTTGACATTTTCGTCACTGTTGGCCGTGGTGACCTGGGGCTCGGGCTCGGGTTGGGCCAGGTCACCTTCCATCTCTTCATCCTGTTTCCTTTTTTCCTCGGCCACCTTCTCCCGCTGGATGATGAGCTGGAGGCAGTGGAGCATTTGCTGGAGAAGCCGACCCATCGTGGTGCTATAAACGGTGCGGGCGGCGGACCCTTGGGCGTCGTTGAATTGGTCCTGGGCGGCCTGAAAGTTGCCCGCTTTTAGTTCCACCTGACCGATGAGGATGCGGGCGAAGGTGGCCCACAGATAATTTTCACCCTCCATGGCCCAGTTGAGGGACTCGTTGGCGTAGTAGCGAGCCAACTCCCGCTTCCCCAGCTCCAAGTTGGAACGGCCAATCTCGTGGTTTGTGTAGGCCTTTTCCAGCGGCGTTTTGGCGTAGTCCAGGCGCACCTCCCAGGCCTCGATGGCCTCGTTGAAGGCGCCTTGAAGGGCGTTGGAACGAGCCATAAAGTCCAGGCAGCGGGAGATCACGGCATCGTTTTTACTGTGGAAAAAAGGGCGAAAATAAGATTAGATCAAGGGCCATAATTTTTCAAGCGGTAATTTTGGGGAAGAAGGTTTTTTACAGTGAGTTTTGTAACAAGTGGAAGAGCTGGCGCAATATTTAAGATTCTTTCAATTGTGCATCAGAATTCTTTCACAGAGTTTCAAGATTCTTCAAAGTTTCTCTTATTGTACAGGAATCTTTGAATGCCTTAAATCTTTTGTACGAATTCTTTAAACAGCAGGGTGAACAAAATTTCTTGGAAATTTCTTCGAAATTCGTGCAATTCTTTGAAATTACGTAAAAAATCTTAGAAATTCGTGGAATTCTTTGAAATTACGTAAAACTTCTTAGAAACTGCGAGAATTCTTTGAAATTACGTTAAAATTCTTAGAAACTGCGAGAATTCTTTGAAATTGGATAAAGTATAAAGTATAACTACGAAAGCTGTTTACAATTTTTTTAAAAAAATAAAGTTCCGCCTCACTCACTACTTTTGTCCCAACTTGGCCTGCTTCCTAAACACCTCCAATGCCTGGTCATAAATTTTTTGGCGATACAGAGCAATGCCCTGATACTGCATCATATCCATGATAAACTCGAATTTTCGGGGTATCTGCTTCAGCGTCATCTTCTGGATCTGTCTAATAGACCTATCCGCCTCCAGCTGCGCATCGCTGTTCCTTCCGATGGATAAGGCGTGCTCGATCTGCGTAATATTTTTCAACACCGCTCCTTCCGCCGCCTCCATCACCACCCTTTGATTGCTGTGTCGATGTTCCACCTCCTCCTGCTCATACTGGAGCACAATCGTCTTGTTAAAGTTGAGTCCCTTGTAACGGTAGTACATGGGCTTCATCTCCCGAAAAAGACGCTCTTGATGTCTCAAAAAACTTAAAATCTCCTCCATCGTGTTCTTAACTCTACTCGTCGTCCCAAATTGTTTTCTTCGATCCGCTGCATATAGTATTACAAAAAAAGCGCGGAAAATTTGTTGTTTATCCAAGTTTTTATAGAAAGCGGTATTTTTCAAAATTATTTTACGCGGGAACTTTTTAAATTAACATTTTGCTTTTTTTAAAAAAGAATACATAGTTAAAACAGGTTGATTTTTTTACACAGTTTATCAACGCAGGCCTCTGCAAAAAATTTGTGGTGGGCCATGCTCCCTAAAACGGTCCGGGTGACCCAGCGCTCCCGGCCCTTGCTTCGGGTTGACAGCAGCGGCTTTTCATTCTCCATCCGGGTTTCTTCCTCGATCGCCCGAATACAACATTGGTGTGTGGCAAACTTGTCCTCGTTTTCAATCTCCTCAATCAATGGAAGAATGTCGTTAATGTCCTCGATTTGGGTTGCGGCTCGGTCTAAAAATTGGAGGAAAAGCATTTTTGCAGTATTTTTAAAAAAAAATTGTTTTGTTTTCAAGCATAAATCTCGTTTTTTACTTTTTACTCTGTGATTTGAATTTTCGAGCGTTGAATTTATTACCTAAAATGGCGGTTGAAATAGCGTACTCGGCCTTTGCAATTCCCGCCTGAAATTCTTGGGAATGTTTCCGAAGTCTTCGACCTTGATGGTACTTAATTAAAAGAATAGCATAATATGTAAGTAAGTATGCATGAAATTTAAAGTTTTAAAAAATCCGCCAAAAAAGTAAGTACTAAAAATTTAAAATTTTGTATAATTTGAAGAACAGAGTTGATATTAAAATTGCGATTAATTTTATTATTACTGTTTTGAATTTTTCAAGTAAAAAAGTTACTTTACACAAATGAGAGCCCGTTCAAAAAAGCCCAGGCCGAAGAGAACTTCTCCAAACTGTAAAAGTCCCGGGATAAAATGACTGTTCAAACATAAAAGTTTAAATAATGATAATAATGGTAGTAAATTTTCAACAAATCTATCTTTAAAAAATGAAAAAAATTATTACTATTTACTATTTAGAAAAATTAAAGAATTTCAAAAAAAGTAAAAAATATTACGGCTCGACTTCGAAGCACTTTTCTGCATCTTTGAGAGCCTCCTCCTGGAGTCCAAGGTTCATGTTGCACTGACTCCGACAGATGAGGGCCTCCGGGTCATTCGGCCTCAGATCCAGGGCAGCATTGAAACCTGTTTTTAATTAAAAATTAATTTGATGAACATGGTTAGCAAAAAAAAGTAAAAACATAAGTAATAAAAAAGAATTAAAAATACATACTTACAACACAAGGCAGCTCGATAGTTGAGTTTCTTTAGATGCATCAGGCCCTCGTCAATGTACACGGTGTAGGTCGACTTGGGGATGACACTGTTCCGTTTCCGGCGTTTCTTGCCACCCGCCGCCATCCTCTGGGCCGCCGACAGCTCCGTCTTTGTGCAAGTGTTCATTTTCCTTCTTCAATGGTATAACTAGCTTAATTCTAGGGTGACCTCAAGGTCCAGGTCCAGGGTCAGGTCAGGTCAGGATTTTTCTAATTTCCAGCTTATGAATTTACAAATTAACAGTCAACTTGACTTTGCTGAGCCGTTGTAGTTAAATTTTGGTAAGAGAAGAAGAAGCGAGCTCATCGTCACCAAAGAAAGACAAAAACAAGGAAATCATGAATCAGCTGCGGCACAACAATTAAATACAATAAAATACGGAATTAGTACAAATTAAGCGGGAATTATCCTTGTCTCCAGCAAAATTCCAGGTTCCAGTCACGAAACATGAATACGACCCGGAGATCCGGATTTCAGATTTTTAAATCTTCTAAAATGAAACTAAAAGGGAAAAGCGTCTCCACAAAATCAAGAAAATGAAACTTTTTTTAAAATTCAGCGGCTGGTAAAATTTTTCGGCAAGGGCAAGGATATCTGCAATCTGCAGCACAACGAAATTGTTGATTTTAAATTTTAAAAAAATCAAAACTCAAAACTCAAATAAAATCCAGCCAATTTTCATGGTTACGGCTTACGATCATAAAAAAACTAAAAACTAATTTGTTTTTTTCTTTTTTTTAATTTTTTGCCGAAATGTCCATAAAAAAGTTCAAAAACAGGCGGGCTCTTCATGATTATTATGAAGACGAGCGGTGGCTTCGCCTCCGGCCCCATAAAAAAACATGGACTATCTTCAGGCTCTTCCTCTACCTTTCCCCTCCCCCTGTTCCTCCTCCTCCTGGTCACCTCCCCGCCCCAAGTGGCCCCTAGAGAATGGCACATGTAAATTTACCATACAAAAATTCGCACCGATTTTCTTCCATATTTTCGAAAAAATCCAATACTAAAAGCAAAAGAGTTAATCTAACAATTATGCAGAACCTCGCTGTACATTCGGGATGCGGACACGGAGGATTCGATCATCTACCCAAAGTACAACCAGTGCTCGAACGAGGACGACCTCCGGATGCAGCTGGACTTTGAAAGCCAGGAGGGAAACTGGTCCGCGATCCTCAACCAATTCCTTTACTACACGGCGGGCAACGTGCCGGACAGGTGTCCAATTAAATGTGTATGTAAATTATAATGGTATAAATTGATTGTAATGAATTAAATTTAATTGTTTTTTATGTATATGATAGTCGAGCAGAGGAGTTAATAATCGACGCCACCTTTGGCAGCACCAGTCGCTACGTGGTCCTCATCGGCCCCCTAATATTTTTCGTGACCTACTCGTTCCTCACGATCCTGGCCCTTGTTTTTACCGTGCCCGTGGGCGCCCTGCTCCTCTTTGTCATGGGCTTGGTCGTTGTCATAATCCTCAAGATTGTGGCCGTCGTGGGCCGTCGAGTCCTAATTTTGTGGCAGATCTGCTGCTGGAAAAGAGAGCGCCTCATCCTCCCAAAGAGCGCGAAAAACCACCGGAGCTCCTACAAAACCCGGAATTTTAGACTGCCCACCTTTTTCCGGGACAGTAGAGACGAAACGGGGATCATCCCGAATGTAGGTAATGGAGAAGAGCTAAGGTGGGACTTGGCGTTTAAGGACGGGGCAGATTTAGGACCAGGTCCAGGTCCAGGTCAAGGTCAAGGTTCGGACAGTGAGACAGAGGAGGAAGAATTGCGTCTGGTGGAGGAGCTGGAAAGAAAAGCCCGACTTCGGGCCTTCAGCTTTAGTCTGTCCATCCTCCAAAAAAGCTCCAAAGAGGCTCCAAAATCGTTGAACAAGTCTAGGTCAAAAAGGTCAAAAACCCGGTCGAGGGCAAATCAGGTCAAGCCCCTGGACTTGCCGTCGGAACAGGACGAGACGAGTGATAGTGAGGACAATGAAAAAGCGGGACCTGAACGGGGCCCTGGGAAAAAACAGGTGGGGAGCCCTAATATAGTGACCCTAGGGAAAAGGGTGGTGATGGATCCAGTTTACTATAACAAAGGTGCCGTGTCCCGTTATCATTACCGAGGTCAAGATTCAGGGGGTCAAGGTCAAAGTCAAGGTCAAGGTCAAGTGCAAGGTCACAAAAGGAAGCACGCCGTGGGCACTCAGACAACCCTTGAAAAGCAGATTCCTCCGGACTTTAGCAGCATACCCACGAAATATCCAAATACCCACATTCGGGGGGTGGGCCTAGTGACCCCGGAGCCAGCCCCGGCCGGTGGAACGGAAGCAGATCAAGGTCAACCAGGGCCCGGGTTTGTCATGAGTCATCATCACCGTCAATCCATGTTCGGCGTTGAGCGGATCAAGGGGCGACCTCATGCGGGGGCCCTGGGTCGACATAAACAACGGAGGAGTCACGGGCTGGGCCCGGATGCCACGGAGACCAAGGCGAACCTTCAACAGCAACAAAGTCGAGCGGCGGTGGCAGTTAACAATCGGAGGCGGATAACTAGCGGTTCAGATAAAGCGGGAGCCGGAACCGGAACTGGAACCGGTGGGGGAGGGGTTCGTAGAGACACCTCCCGGATGTTCTTGCAAAGGTTATTCCCAGGTCAAACTCGTCCCCCTCAAAAGCCCATGAACCGTCTCACAGTGGCCAAAAGCCAGCCGATTCGAAAATCTTCTTCAAAAGCGTTGAGTATTCAACAGAGTATTCTGAGTGAAAGGAGCCGGAAGAGCGTAATGAGTGAAAGAAGCCGGAAGAGCATAATGAGTGAAAAGAGCCGGAAGAGCATAATGAGTAAACTGTCCAGTAAAACGGATGCAAGTCTGGGCCCGAAACCAAATTCAAATTCAAATCCGAATCCGGATTCAGGTCAAAATCCGAAACCGAATCCGAATACGGATTCAGGTCAAAATCCGAATCCGAATCCGGATTCAAATCTCGATCAAACCAACGTCAAGAAGGGCAAGAAAAGGAGAAAGGGCAAATGAATTGGGAACAAAACCAGTCGAATTGACTCGGAAAAACTTTGAGGATCCCTTGTGATGAAAAGTGTTCCACTCCACACAAGCTGGAGGTCACAGCCGTGCTTCTCGACATTGTACTTGAGGTCAGGTCAGAATGCCGGGAGGCGGAGGTCAGGTCGGAGGGCCGTTGATCTGAGATCAGGAGAAGTAAAAGGCAACTCAGGCCAGAGTTGGACATCTTCATGGATTGGAGATTTCAAAGCCTGGAGACGGCGTCAAAACTCCCCGTGACTGGCGAATGAATGGTCCAGTCACTGGAGTCCAGTGGCCAGCGATAGAGACTGGGTCAGATCCTTATTTCAGTGGCAATTGTTCAGCATTGTCAAAAAATATTTCAAACGTCAATGAAGATAAAGTTGACTCCTGAAATGAAATTGATATTAAATATTTTGAATTTTTAATACATTTTTAGAAATTTTTATTCATAATGTACAAAATACAAGGCATAAAATTCGAAATCGTGAGTATAAGAATATAGATAAATATTTGCAGCTTTGGCTGATTTCTAAAATAAAAAATCGTCTTTGTTAGCTAGAACTGTATCTACTTAAAGTAATTATTAATAATTATTGTAGCTAGTAAAAAAGTAACCCTAATATTATGTTATTGTACATTTTGTCTTTACGGAAATGAGATTATCGATCTTTTAGTTATTTTGTGTGTTACAAATGCGTTTTAACCTTTACAACTACATGCCATTAAAATTTTTAACTGAAGTTTCTCGGGGAATTTTCACCAGTTTGAAACTCTATTAAACCAATAACCTTTAATTATGGACTATGATAATGTACATAGTATTTAAGTTAACAGTTAACCTGCGAAATATTTACAGTACTTAAGCAAAGTTTGAATTAGAAACCTCCTAATTTTACAGTTTTTAAATGACTTTTTGAGAAAATAGTAGTTTTTTTTATCATAATCTAACTCTAGTATCTAGAATCTAGACGAACATAAAAGTCGAGAGTCGAGAATAAAAAATTGCAGCTAAATAAACCTTGATTGTAACGCAAAATAAATACAAAACGTCAATACTTAAATTCTTTACAAGGTTAACCTAATGCTTAATAATTAATTACAAACCTTAAATTCACAACCAAATCACTGTCATAATATTATATGTAAACGCAAACACGCCATGGAAAAAAACAAACGATTAAAATATAGTACTAAAAGTAAAGTAATGATTGTATCAGTTTGATTAAAAAAACTATTTTAAAAGATATTGACAATAAAAATATGCTCGGTTTTAAATTCAAACCCGCGCAGGAAATATGAAAGGCTAATAATGAGTACATTATAATATCATAGAAAATAATACAAAACTTGTAAAAGGGCCAAAACATGCTAAATGAGAGTATGTAAACAAATCTAGTGTCCAATTTTTCGAATAATATTCAATCAACACCAACAAGATGGTCTAGAAGTCGATGTCGATGGTCCGTCCGTCTGTGGATTAAAATTTTCCTCCCCTGATGACCTGCTTGACTTCCTTATTGTTACATTGTCAAAATGGCTTGATGGAGTGAAAGGAACTATTTTGCGGGTGGCCTTCTTTTGCTGGGCTATTCTGTGGCGATAGGAGCCTTCTGGGGCTTCCGGACTACAATACACAAGAAAAAATACAAAATACTATGATTAAAGTTTCATTTTACACATTATTTGACGTTTATTCAACGAACCTTGGTACTTTTTCCCGATTTATTATTCTATTATCTACGTAAAATATTTTACCTGGACATGATATTGGAAAAGCAGTTTGCATGAAAGGGTTGCTTCAGCTTCTTTGGAATGGTGACAGACCGAAAGGGCTTTTTCAACTTCATGGGAAAGGCGACGGAGCTAAAAGGCTTTTTCAAGGTTGCTCGCTTACTCTTCAAGCTCCAAATGGCATCTTGGATCAAGTCGTACCACTCGACATTGGTTTCGCAGGTGAAGCGGAATACTTCCGGAGGACATAGAAGCTGTGTGGGAAAAAATTAAAACTTTTTCATCTATTGAGGATTGAGGATTGCTATTCAAAATGACTGCAAATAAATAAGGAATTAAATCAAAAATGAAAAGAGTTTTTTTTACCTCTACAAATTCATCAGTCATGGCAATGGACATGGTTTTCAAGGGCAGAACAAGATTTACATCTAAAGCTCCTGGCTTTCCATACTCTCCCCGTACTTTTGTCACGACGAAATTGTCCGAGGTGAGGATTAAATGCACGGGCTTGCTTGAGTTGACCTGGAAAAAAGACAAATCAAATTACAAATTACGTATTATGCATAAGATCATCCGTAATTTACTTTCCATTTAAATATTAATTGCAATACCTTAATAGCATCACCACTATGGATTAAAGTTCGTCCAGGACTTAGAATTTCCAGCTGAGATCCAATCATGGTTTGTAAAAGAACGAGCTTCTCGTCGTTTTCATGCTTCCTCACAAATTCATTCATATGGTTGGCCACAGTGTTTAGGGATTTTAAAGCCTCTGAAAAATACAAAAAATGCATTTGATAATAGCTGAAAATAAAGTATTTCTCATGTTTGTTCTTCATTTTCATTCCTAGTCACTTTAAATTGATTAAAAAAATTCTTCTCGTGTACTTATGTAAGTATTTAAGTATACCAATAAGATCTCTCGCGTTCCGTCCTCCACTTGCTCCAATTAGCTGCTCTACTAGCAATTTGTACCGTGGAACTCTATAACATTAATAGAAATACATACTCAAAACAATTACAAACATCTGCAACCTGCAACAATAATTTTAATACTTTATTGAGCATTGTAGCATGATTTCGATTGGTAAAAAAAGTCATGTAAAATTAAAATAATAGTAAGCTAATACATATTTTCCGTTTTACCTTTGAATTGGTGTGATGAGCAAACTTTGTACTGTTTTCCCAATCTCTTCCTCCCTCTCCTTAATTTTCATTTTTACCTCTGGACTCAAATTCTAACCGTGAATAACCGACACATTAATTTCATAATATTCAATATTCTTATATTATTTCGTAAACCATGAATATGACATAACAGTTTGATTAAACAGTATATTAAAAAATCATCATAGATTCTATATCAAGCTTAATGTTACCCGATCTTGCCCTGTTAACCTGATGAGTAATTAATTAAAAATTAAATATTAAATAATGTATGAAACAGGTACCTGAAGCCGACAATTTGCTTCTTGAAAGCCTCCAGCATAGGTAGAATAATGTTTGAGAAAGGGAGCATAATTAACAAACGACCGGCCTATTTTCTCCTTGTCATTCTTCAAATCCTCCAGCAACTTTTCATTCACGTGGATTATTGTCTCGAGATTAAGGAGGATACCTTTCAATTAAATAAATATAAACAGAATAAAGTTTACAAAAGAATAAACACACATAAATATTTATACTTTATGCTTACGGACAGCATAATCCATAATACGTATAAAATGTAACATATTATCATAGATGGACATTTGGTACTGTTTGTGAGAAAACATGTTTAAAATGTTTACATAACAAAGCAAACAATACATACTTAAGTAAATAGACTTAAAAACATGCATATTATAGGTATGCACTATGCACTTACTTGAATCTAAACCAACTTGTTCAAATGACTGCAGTTCCTTCAAGCCCTGTACATAGGTTTCTTCAGAGGTTAGGATTTCCGTAATCTACAGATACACAAGATACACGATAACATTTGATTCTACATAAATGTTCTTATAATATTATGATGTTGTATTAAAGTTCAAAATAAATATTCACAAAAAATGAAGGCATAAAATATCAAATGGTAAAGTAAACTTACAACTTTGTCTTTAAAGTAATTGGCTCTTTTGGTAGGGGTAGAGTTTTTACTGGCATTACTCAAAGCCTGCACAAAATCATGTCTTGACCTGGCCGTTAACAGTGACCTTTGCTCCAGCGTTTTTCTAATAGACTGTACAGAGGAGAAAAAACCAAAATATAAGTTATAAACTGTTATTTACTTGTTTGTGTATTTTTGTATTCTACAAATATATAAGATCGTGTACTTACATCTAATAAACTCGATTGTGGAGTATGACTGTGTGTATACATGATTGAATATTATGTGTCACAGTTAAAAGCACTAATTACGGTACCGATTTAGCTAAATACTCAATTAAATGTCAAATGTCAAGACTCAAGACTCAAGACCGGACACGAGAAAAAACCGACCGTTAAATCGCGTTTGATTTTTAAACTCCAAGGATCTCTACCCACAAAAAGTAGTGGATTCTTCAAAAGTCAAAAAAAGACCAGAATAATAAAAAAAGACCAGATAAGGATTTATATTTTAATATCTCGTTGTCTGGTAAAAAAAGGCAAAACAAATGAGCGAATTTAATAATAGAATTTTTAATTGGTGATTAACTCCAGTGTCCTTGGGTTTGCATAGTTAAGTATTTTGGTAGATTTAATTTTCATTAGTTTGTTACATTATCCACTTGTACCAGTATATTAAGGTAAGTCCACACAGTTTGTTGCGTAAATACTATGAATTTTACATGAAATAAATAATGAGGACACACATATTCATCAATTCATCAGATGATTCATGATTTAATAATTTACATTAACATCAAATCCGTTTGTGCCAACCGTTATTTTGTATTTTAATATTAATTTTTTTCTGTTTTAATAATCGTTTCGCTAACAGTTTTGTTTGTATACACATGGCTGATGTTGTTAAAGTATGTAAATAAAAATATAGTTCATGTCTAATATTGATTTCATTTTGTATTTCAAGGTACAAGTTTTGAAGAAATACGAGGCCATATTTATGTACCGTGCTTGCAGCATATTGAATATTATATCGAATTAGGAAAGAGAAGAAGAATCCTTACAACTTCGTCTTAAACCTATCAGCCTATCAATACAGTACAACTTACAACTCCTTTACTAATACAAGTCCTTGTGATTTTGTATTACGTATAACATATAATCTTAATACCATCATCATTTGTCATTCATCAATTGTCAATACTTTGTGGATTGAGTGTTCAGTGTTCAATGTGCAAGACTTGAGTAAAAAATAGTGTAAATACAATTATTTTACAAAATCCAAGATGACAATGGGAGAACATTCGACGTTGGTCCCTCTCGTCTACCCGTTGCTGTTCCGCAATGTTCTAACACAGGTAAAAATGTTTTTTACACACGTAGTTGTTGAGTATGAAATATTATTTGTTTAATAAAGAGTATCATTTGATTAATGCTCCAATTTTCTCTTTGTTTGTTTTTGTTTGTTTGAAAAGATGGCCAAAAATGATCCCGTCGCTAATACAGTTCGTAGTCAAATAAGTAGTGCGGAAAAACATTCGCCTGGAGTTCTTCTTGACCTCCTTTTGGCTATTTTGAAGAAAGCTAATGTGAATATAAGTGTACATGAAGCCCTTCTTAGACAGCAGGGATCCACAGTAGATGAAGAAGAAGGTAAATTAAATTAAATTTACAATTTACTACAGTAAGTTATAAAATATATAATATAATATATAATATATATCGTCTTCATCTTTTATGTGAAGTGTGAAGTGCAGTCGTTTCTAATTGATTTCTCATTTGACTTGATTTTTTTGCAGGAGGAACAGATTTTCGCCGAATGTGAGTACATAGCATTTTTATTGTTGATTATGTAACTTAATATGAATTAAAATTTGAGCGTATGAAGTCATGGATCAATTCAACATAATATTCTTTGCTTATGTAATATACTAATGTACTACTTAATACATATTTTTTAGTTTTGTACTTTGCAACTTTTATTATTTATAAGTATAATATTTTCCCGTAAACCAAAAATGCGAGTAATAAAAAACGACCATTGTTTTTGTTCTTTCCTTAGTGATGAACCCTTTAGAGAGCTAAGCAAGAAGTCTTCGCAACTAAAGCGTATCTTGGCCCGTATACCTGATGAAATTATTGACAGAAAAACATTCCTTGAAACTATCAAGTGAGTTTTGTCATTTTTCTGAGGTCTTTTTTCGTAATTTCAAATAATTTAATCTTTAAAAGTATTTTTAATTATTAATGGAATCATTCTTCAATTTTGTGTCTGATTTTTTTAATTACAGAGAAATCGCAAGTACGATCAAGAAAGTCCTTGATGCAGTCACGGCCGTCTCGATGATTGTGAGTAATCAGAGTACCCGGGCTCTCCTTGACCAGCGAAAGCGAGAGTTTGTCAAATATTCCAAAAGGTTCTCGACCACTCTAAAGGACTATTTTAGGGAGGGGATTGAAAACCAAGTCTATGTGAGTGCTTTGTACCTCATTAACCAAGTTTCATACTTTCAGAATTGTGAATGGGTGTATTGAATAGTATGACTTCTTATTACTTATAACCAAAAACACAAATAATTAAACAAAAGATGAGCTACAAAAAAAATTAATGAAAAAAATAACTTTATTTTGATCATAATTATAAAGAATTATGATGGATAAAAAATTTAATGGAATCGACTACGCGTATTATCTATAATCTATATCCATCTATGTATGTAGGTCTATGTAATGTATCCATATATTTTTTGGTGAAAGGCAGAAAGAAGGGAAAGATTGTGTGTGCGTTGTAGTTTTTTGGCTGCTATATATATAATTATTTATTTACTGTATTATACGATCCATGAAATAGTATATTGTATAATATTATATTTAACAAGAGTTTAAAGAATTTTATTATGTATTATTAATTATTAGGAAAAAACCTCTAACCAAAATAATTCAGATCCAAAGCATAGTATCTATAGATAAGAAGTATCATTTATTGAAAAGAAATCAAATAATACATAACGTGTATAACAAATTACGACAGTGATGAAGATAGGAATTTATCTAATGTTGTGTCGAACTAAACTAACAAATAACTACTAGTACATAATGCTGATAGTGTTTAATTCATATCATAAATAAATAGTATAGGTGTAATAATATAAATAAATTATGAATTATGATACAGATAAATATTCGTATTCTGTGGCTTTTTGTGATAAAACATGTTCGTCCAAGGACGATAATATTTAACTAAAAACATTAACCAAAATTACATTATTATTATTTTAATATTTATTTACTTACACAGATGACAGACATAAGTATAATATATACTATATATATGTACAAGTAAATAGTAAATGTACACATGATACACATACATACGTAAAAAAACTAGTAAAAACCCTAGCAGATGATACGGTTAGTAATTAGCATATTATAACTTTCGTTCAGTTAATTATGTATGTCAGTGTGTATTCAACGTTAGACTGTCTCTCTCTCTCCTTATCGAAGAACAGTGAAAAATGATAACATGTAATAATATTATCTACCTTTCTTATGTTATTAAATATTTATTTATTGTAAAAGTAGATGCATAATATTTAATACGTATATGAAGTATAATAATGTAGTATAAAAAGCAGTATCTACAGTTTAGTATGTGAGTTAAGCCGCGATAAATGTACCAAAATCCAAATTTTTAGGTTTTTAAAACCGGAGAAAGCTCGTACGAATAATTTTCATAGTATTTATTTATTGGTATAACAAACGATGGATAAAAAATTCCCATCATTCTACATTTAATATTCAAACCTTAAAATTTGACGATTGATGTAAGTAAATGAGTATGTACCACTTGTTTTGTATTATTACTACACTTTTAGCCGAAGATAAATTATGAGTAAATTCGTGATAATAACTTTCTCTCAGTATTTCAAAGAAAATAATGTAATTGATTAGATTTTTCCATTTTGTCTCAACTATTTAATTATTATTTTACCATATTTTTCAGAACAGTATCAAATGCTTATAATATTCAGAGTCTAGTTAGTAAGTAATTAGTAATTATAGCTATTCATTTGCAATTTACCGTGTTATTGATTATTGATCGTACTCGAGTCTTTGTTGTCAACGCTTGAAACCAAATGCTAAGCTGCACGTTTGAATTTTTGCACATACATTTACTTAGATAATACATGATACAGTATTGATTTTTTCTTTTTCCTGTAATGAATATGAAATATGAAACTCAAAATCAATGTTTTAGTAATTTTTATAGTATTACTATTGTTGTGTATGTAATATTTACGTACTACGTATAATACTTACAATATTATATTATGATTGCCCACAACAATGTATTATCAGTTGTCATTTTATCATTTGTGTTGATTGTAGTTAAAAGCTATTAAGTATAAAGTATAAAAACAAAATAATATATTATTATGTATTTAATCAAGCAACTTTAAGGAAACAGAGTGATTTGCGAGTGAGTGCCTCTCTAGCTCGTTGGTACAACTATTTAACAAAAGGATTTAAAAAATTAAACGCAGAGCGCATCTTCTTTAAGTAAAGTAATAAAGTAATAAATGTATTTATTATTATTATGTACAATGTGGGATTGAGCATTTATGAAGGGCCCACATCGCATCCTCAAACTTTCACCGGCTTTGCAAAAGTCAGATGTGCAATGCGCAGTCAATAATTGACTGTCAATGTACATACTTTGTGAAATGCTGAATTTGCTGAGACCCTTCATAAGTATTCGCAGTGACATGAATATGAATACAATAACGATATGAAAAAATTGAAACTACAATACTATACATACATTATACATAGTTACAAATACCACAAGGATAATACAAATGATAATGGTTATATTATGAGAATAAATTGGGAAAATTACGATGTAAGCCTTTCTTTTTTTATTGTAGTGTATTCTTCAAAGCATTTTCAAAGCAAGTACATACAGAGAGTATGTAAATATATGTAAATATGTGTGCATAAAGACTGGACATGATGAGCACATAAATTTTCTAAAATTGCAAAACAAACCGGTGTCGATTAAAGTACGTTTGTATTTCATGCATCGGCATTTATTGATTAAAAACGTAACTTATAGTAAATAATAAAATGATAATTATACGAATACAGTAGCCCGTAAAAGATTAAATACCCTGGGACAAACTTTCTTACTCTCGTTTGGTAAGTGTTGCAGACATGAAAAAAATCATGCATGTAGCCAAAGATATACTTAATAGATTTCCAATTTGATCTGAGTCAAAATCCGAATTTTAAGGGTCACAAAAAAATAAAAACCGAAAATACCCGAATTCAACTATGAAAACCCGGGAGTTTTTTTATGGTTTCAAGACGGACTTTTTTACAATGGGCATTCAGCAACCTGTCCTGTGAATGGCATCAAAATCCCTTCACAGGCTGATTTTTGGTCGATTTTTTAAATTTGTGATTTTGGAACTTACTTATGAGACATCAATGTACAGGGTAGTTCAGAATAAGTGATAATCGTGGATAAAACTCACATTTTTTATGGAATCCATGCAATATTTTAGAAATACATTAAGCAACCGATTCTAAATTAGGAAAAAAAATCAAATTGTCCATGCTGTGGCTTTTGCCAGCTATAGCCCTTATAGACCAACCGCGTTCGGCAATTTTTCACCTTTAGAAAAATGAAAAATTCAAATCCGAATCTTTCAAGATTTTTTTATCTTGTAAAACTTCTTTGCTTTTGCTGTATCGTACCATAAGTAGTTACAACAAATCCTTTAGAGTATAGCTAAGCTAAAAACCCGCCGGTTATCGCTCGTTTCATACAAAAAATCCCGTTAATAAAATTTAACCTCAAAATTCTCAAAATTCCAACCGCTCATCATATTGGCTGGTCACAGAGCAAGGAGTTTACAGACCAGTCATCCAAATGACCCTCAGCATACACCTCATGTACAAAGCTTGTAAATAAAGTATATGCCATTTCCTAGCAAATGCTCAGAAACAGAGGAGACTACTAACAGCCAAACTCGGACTACGCGTGTACGGTCAATCAAAAGTGGACAATTTATTCTTCATTGATGAAACTTTTTTCACTGTCCAACAACGTCATATCTCTAAAAACAACAAAGGCTGCGCCAAATACTGTAACTCAGCCCACTAAATAGCCAAAACAACAATCCGAGGCCATTTTCCCGTTTTTTTCATGGGTTTTACCCGAATCCCCGAAAATGAGGTCGCCGATCCAGGTTTTGTTCCCCAGGAGGTATACGGTGAGGATCCCAACGGCATATTTGGCATCCTCGAACAAGTCATACATCCATGCAACAAATCCATGTTCAATGGAGGCCATTGTACATACCTACAAGATTCAGGACCTGCTCAAAGTACTAAAGTAGCGTAATTTGGCTTAAAACAACGTTTCAAAATTCACGACTAAAGTCGATTATCCATCTCTCTCACCCAGAGTTGTACCCGCACGATCACTTTGTATGTTCAAAGTTAGTACCAATGACCTGCTCGAAGCCCGAAAAAAATTTAGTGTCCCTACAAAAATTCTTACTCGAAGCGTGGAAGGATTTTTCCCAAAATCAGCAGCGTAATTCAAGACAAGGGTGGTCGAGAAGTCATCAAGCCCTAGTTTACGCTGGAGACGATTATATTGAAGATTAAAATTATTTTTAAAATCTTTAGCTATTTAGCCAAGTTTTTGGGAAATTTCAACGCCTTGGAGTTATTCGTTGTCGAGAAAAAAATTCGTACATAATTATCACTTATTCTGAACTACCCTGTACTTCAATTTTGAGGTTGTACGGTCGCAGAAGTTTTGCCAAACTGTCATTTTCATAAGTCGACATTTTCTTCAACTGCTTTATACCACTGATTGGAAATCTGGTTTGATTTATAAGCTAGCCAAAGCAGCAGTACGGGAG